>CAKAJE020000905.1:0-39932 GCA_916610135.2 Macropis europaea
GGGATAGGCGGAATCTCAAAGCGCGTGGAAGGGCGAGTAAAATGCACTACTAAACTTCTATGATCGGGCAATCAGAGACCCGATTACATCATTTTATATTTTGGTTAATATAAGAATTCTGCGAAATTCTCTCACATTTGTTCAATTTACGGCGCTGATATTTCAGATAGCGAATTGGGCTAAGCGGCATCTCAAAGCGCAAGAAATGTGGAGTAAAATGCACTATTAAACTTCTAGGGTAGGGCAAACAGAGACCCGATAAGATCATTTTATATTATGGTTAATTTAAGAATTCAGCGAAATTCTATCACATTTGTTCAATTTACGTCGCTCCTATTTCAGATAGCGTATTGGGCTAAGCGGCATCTCAATGCACATGAAATGGCGAGTAACATGCACTATTAAACTTCTAGGATAAGGCAATCAGAGACCCGATTAGATCATTTTATGTTTTGGTTAATATAAGAATTCAGTGAAATTCTCTCACATTTGTTCAATTTACGTCGCTGATATTTCAGATAGCGTACTGGGCTAAGCGGCATCTCAAAGCGAAAGAAATGGCGAATAAAATGCACTATTAAACTTCTAGGGTAGGGCAAACAGAGACCCGATTAGATCATTTTATATTACGGTTAATATAAGAATTCAGCGTAATTCTGTCACATTCGTTCAACTTACGTAGCTCCTATTTCAGATAGCGTATTGGGCTAAGCGGCATCTTAAAGCGCGTGGAATGGCGAGTAAAATTCACTATTAAACTTCTATGATAAGCCAATCAGAGACCCGATTAGATCATTTTATATTTTGGTTAATATAAGAATTCAGCGAAATTCGTTCACATTTGGTCAATTTACGTCGCTCCTATTTCAGATACCTTATTGGGCTAAGCGGCATCTCAAAGCGCATGAAATGACGAGTGAAATGCACTATTAAACTTCTAGGGTAGGGCGAACGAAGACCCGATTAGATCATTTTACATTGAGGTTAATATAAGAATTCAGCGAAATTCTATCACATTTGTTCAATTTACGTCGCTCCTATTTCAGATAGCGTATTGGGCTAGGCGGCATCTTAAAGCGCGTGGAATGGCGAGTAAAATGCACTATTAAACTTCTATGATAGGGCAATCAGAGACCCGATTAGATCATTTTATGTTTTGGTTAATATAAGAATTCAGCGAAATTCTGTCACATTTGTTCAATTTACGTCGCTCCTATTTCAGATAGCGTATTGGGGTAAGCTGCATCTCAAAGCGCAAGACATGGCGAGCAAAATGCACTATTAAACTTCTAGGGTAGGGCAAACAGAGACACGATTAGATCATTTCATATTTTGGTTAATATTAGAATTCAGCGAAATTCTATCACATTTGTTCAATTTACGTCGCTCCTATTTCAGATAGCATATTGGGCTAAGCGGCATCTCAAAGCGCATGAAATGGCGAGTAAAATGCACTACTAAGCTTCTAGGATAAGGCAAACAGAGACCCGATTAGATCATTTTATATTACGGTTAATATAAGAATTCAGCGAAATTCTATCACATTTGTTCAACTTACGTCGCTCCTCTTTCAGATAGCGTACTGGGCTAGCCGGCATCTTAAAGCGCGTGGAATGGCGAGTAAAATGCACTATTAAGCTTCTATGATAGGGCTATCAGAGACCCGATTAGATCATTTTATGTTTTGGTTAATATAAGAATTCAGCGAAATTCTATCACATTTGTTCAATTTACGTCGCTCCTATTTCAGATAGCTTATTGGGCTGAGCGGCATCTCAAAGCGCATGAAATGACGAGTGAAATGCTCTATTAAACTTCTGGGGTAGGGCGAACAGAAACCCGAATAGATCATTTTATATTACGGTTAATATAAGAATTCACGGAAATTCTATCACATTTGTTCAATTTACGTCGCTCCTATTTCAGATGGCGTATTGGGCTAAGCGGCATCTCAAAGCGCATGAAATGGCGAGTAAAATGCACTGTTATACTTCTAGTGGAGGGCAATCAGAGACCCGATTAGATCATTTTATATTATGCTTAATTTAAGAATTCAGCAAAATTCTATCACATTTGTTCAATTTACGTAGTTCCTATTTCAGATAGCATACTGGGCTAGGCGGTATCTTAAAGCGCGCGGAATGGCGAGTAAAATGCACTATTAAACTTCTATGATAGGGCAATCAGAGACCCGATTAGATCATTTTATATTTTGGTTAATATAAGAATTCAGCGAAATTCTATCACATTTGTTCAATTTACGTCGCTCCTATTTCAGATAGCTTATTGGGCTGAGCGGCATCTCAAAGCGCATTAAATGACGAGTGAAATGCACTATTAAACTTCTAGGGTAGGGTGAACAGAGACCAGATTAGATCATTTTACATTAAGGTTAATATAAGAATTCAGCGTAATTCTGTCACATTTGTTCAACTTACGTAGCTCCTATTTCAGATAGCGTCCTGGGCTAGGCGGCATCCTAAAGCGCGTAGAATGGCGAGTAAAATGCACTATTAAACTTCTATGATAGGGCAATCAGAGACCCGATTAGATCATTTTGTATTTTGGTTAATATAAGAATTCAGCGAAATTCTATCACATTTGTTCAATTTACGTCGCTCCTATTTCAGGTAGCGTATTGGGCTAAGCGGCATCTCAAAGCGCATGGATTGACGAGTGAAATGCTCTATTAAACTTCTGGGGTAGGGCGAACAGAACCCGAATAGATCATTTTATATTACGGTTAATATAAGAATTCACGGAAATTCTATCACATTTGTTCAATTACGTCGCTCCTATTCCAGATAGGGTATTGGGCTAAGCGGCATCTCAAAGCGCATGAAATGGCGAGTAAAATGCACTATTAAACTTCTAGGATAAGGCAAACAGAGACCCTATTAGATCATTTTATATTGCGGTTAATATAAGAATTCAGCGTAATTCTGTCACATTTGTTCAACTTACGTAGCTCCTATTTCAGACAGCGTACTGGGCTAGGCGGCAACTTACAGCGCGTGGAATGTCGAGTAAAATGCACTATCAAACTTCTATGATAGGGCAATCAGAGACCCGATTAGATCATTTTATATTTTGGTTAATATAAGAATTCAGCGAAATTCTCTCACATTTGTTCAATTTACGTCGCTGATATTTCAGATAGCGTATTGGGCTAAGCGGCATCTCAAAGCGCAAGAAATGTGGAGTAAAATGCACTATTAAACTTCTAGGGTAGGGCAAACAGAGACCCGATAAGATCATTTTATATTATGGTTAATTTAAGAATTCAGCGAATTCTATCACATTTGTTCAATTCACGTCGCTCCTATTTCAGATAACGTATTGGGCTAAGCGGCATCTCAATGCGCATGAAATGGCGAGTAACATGCACTATTAAACTTCTAGGGTAGGGCAAACAGAGACCCGATTAGATCATTTTATATTACGGTTACTATAAGAATGCAGCGTAATTCTATCACATTTGCTCAACTTTCGTCGCTCCTATTTCAGATAGCGTACAGGGCTACGCGGCATCTTAAAGCGCGTGGAAGGGTGAGTAAAATGCACTACTAATCTTCCATGATAGGGCAATCAGAGACCCGATTAGATCATTTTATATTTTGTTTTATATAAGATTTCAGGGAAAATCTGTCACATTTGTTCAATTTACGTCGCTGCTATTTCAGATAGCTTATTGAGCTTAGCGGCATCTGAAAGCGCATGAAATGGCGAGTAAAATGCACTATTAAACTTCTAGGGTAGGGCAAGCAGAGACCCGATTAGAGCATTTTATATTATGGTTAATTTAAGAATTCACCGAAATTCTATCACATTTGTTCAATTACGTCGCTCCTATTTCAGATAGCGTATTGGGCTAAGCGGCATCTTAAAGCGCGTGGAATGGCGAGTAAAATGCACTTTTAAACTTCTATGATGGGCAATTATAGACCCGATTAGATCATTTTATATTTTGGTTAATTTAAGAATTCAGCCAAATTCTCTCACATTTGTTCAATTTACGTCGCTGATATTTCAGATAGCGTACTGGGCTAGCCGGCATCTTAAAGCGCGTGGAATGGCGGGTAAAATGCACCATTAAATTTCTATGATAGGGCAATCAGAGACCCGATTAGATCATTTTATATTTTGGTTAATATAAGAATTCAGCGAAATTCTATCACATTTGTTCAATTTACGTCGCTCCTATTTCAGATAGCGTACTGGGCTAGGCGGCACCTTAAATCGCGTGGAATGGCGAGTAACATGCACTATTAAACTTCTATGATAGGGCAATCAGAGACCCGACTAGATCATTTTATATTTTGCTTAATATAAGAATTCAGCGAAATTCTATCACATTTGTTCAATTTACGTCGCTCCTATGTCAGATAGCGTATTGGACTAAGCGGCATCTCAAAGCGCATGAAATGGCGAGTGAAATGCACTATTAATCTTCTAGGGTAGGGCAATCAGAGACCCCATTAGATCATTTTATATTATGGTTAATTTAAAAATTCAACGAAATTCTATCACATTTGTTCAATTTACGTCGCTCCTATGTCAGATAGCGTATTGGGCTATGCGGCATCTCAAAGCGCATGAAATGGCGAGTAAAATGCACTGTTAAACTTCTAGGGTAGGGCAAACAGAGACCCGATTTGATCATTTTATATAACGGTTAATATAAGAATTCAGCGTAATTCTATCACATTTGTTCAACTTACGTCGCTCCTATTTCAGATAGCGTACTGGGCAAGGCGATATCTCAAAGCGCGTGGAAGGGCAAGTAAAATGCACTACTAAGCTTCTATGATAAGGCAATCAGAGACCCGATTAGATCATTTTATATTTTGGTTAATATAAGAATTCAGCGAAATTCTATCACATTTGTTCAATTTACGGCGCTTCTATTTCAGATAGCGTATTGGGCTAAGCGGCATCTCAAAGCGCATGAAATGACGAACAAAATGCACAATTAAGCTTCTACGCTAGGGCGAACAGAGACCCGATTAGATCATTTTACGTTATGGTTAATAAAAGAATGCAGCGAAATTCTATCACATTTGATCAATTTACGTCGCTCCTATTTCAGATAGCGTACTGGGCTAAGCGGCATCTCAAAGCGCAAGAAATGGCGAGTAAAATGCACTATTAAACTTCTAGGGTAGGGCAAACAGAGACCCGATTAGATCATTTTATATTACGGTTAATATAAGAATTCAGCGTAATTCTGTCACATTTGTTCAACTTACGTCGCTCCTATTTCAGATAGCGTACTGGGCTAGGCGGCAACTTAAAGCGCGTGGAATGGCGCGTAAAATGCACTATTAAACTTCTATGATAGGGCAATCAGAGACCCGATTAGATCATTTTATATTTTGGTTAATATAAGAATTCAGCGAAATTCTATCACATTTGTTCAATTTACGTCGCTCCTATGTCAGATAGCGTATTGGGCTAAGCGGCATCTCAAAGCGCATGAAATGGTGAGTGCAATGCACTATTAATCTTCTATGGTAGGGCAATCAGAGACCCCATTAGATCATTTTATATTATGGTTAATTTAAGGATTCAGCGAAATTCTATCACATTCGTTCAATTTACGTCGCTCCTATGTCAGATAGCGTATTGGGCTATGCGGCATCTCAAAGCGCATGAAATGACGAGTAAAATGCACTGTTAAACTTCTAGGGTAGGGCAAACAGAGACCCGATTAGATCATTTTATATTACGGTGAATATAAGAATTCAGCGTAATTCTATCACATTTGTTCAACTTACGTCGCTCCTATTTCAGATAGCGTACTGGGCAAGGCGGTATCTCAAAGCGCGTGGAAGGGCGAGTAAAATGCACTACTAAACTTCTATGATAGGGCAATCAGAGACCCCATTAGATCATTTTATATAATGCTTAATTTAAGAATTCAGCGAAATTCTATCACATTTGTTCAATTTACGTCGCTCCTATTTCAGATAGCGTATTGGGCTAAGCGGCATCTCAAAGCGCATGAAATGGCGAGTGAAATGCACTATTAATCTTCTAGGGTAGGGCAATCAGAGACCCCATTAGATCATTTTATATTATGGTTAATTTAAGAATTCAGCGTAATTCTGTCACATTTGTTCAACTTACGTAGCTCCTATTTCAGATAGCGTACTGGGCTAGGCGGCATCTTAAAGCGCGTGGAATGTCGAGTAAAATACACTATCAAACTTCTATGATAGGGCAATCAGAGACCCGATTAGATCATTTTATATTTTGGTTAATATAAGAATTCAGCGAAATTATATCACATTTGTTCAATTTACGTCGCTCCTATTTCAGATAGCGTATTGGGCTAAGCGGCATCTCAAAGCGCATGAAATAGCGAGTAAAATGCTCTATTAAACTTCCAGGATAAGGAAACAGAGACCCGATTAGATCATTTTATATTACGGTAAATATAAGAATTCAGCGTAATTCTGTCACATTTGTTCAACTTACGTAGCTCCTATTTCAGATAGCGTTCTGGGCTAGGCGGCAACTTAAAGCGCGTGGAATGGCGAGTAAAATGCACCATTAAACTTCTATGGTAGGGCAATCAGAGAACCGATTAGATCATTTTATATTACGGTAAATATAAGAATTCAGCGAAATTCTATCACATTTGTTCAACTTACGTGGCTCCTATTTCAGATAGCGTACTGGGCTAGGCGGCATCTTAAAGCGCGTGGAATGGCGGGTAAAATGCACTATTAAACTTCTAGGATAAGGCAAACAGAGACCCGATTAGATCATTTTATATTACGGTTAATATAAGAATTCAGCGTAACTCTGTCACATTTGTTCAACTTACGTAGCTCCTATTTCAGATAGCGTCCTGGGCTAGGCGGCATCTTAAGGCGCGTGGAATGGCGAGTAAAATGCACTATTCAACTTCTAGGATAAGGCAAACAGAGACCCGATTAGATCATTTTATATTACGGTTAATATAAGAATTCAGCGTAATTCTGTCACATTTCTTCAACATACGTAGCTCCTATTTCAGATAGCGTACTGGGCTAGGCGGCAACTTAAAGTGCGTGGAATGTCGAGGAAAATACACTATCAAACTTCTATGATAGGGCAATCAGAGACCCGATTAGATCATTTTATATTTTGGTTAATATAAGAATTCAGCGAAATTCTATCACATTTGTTCAATTTACGTCGCTCCTATTTCAGATAGCGTATTGGGCTAAGCGGCATCTCAAAGCGCATGAAATAGCGAGTAAAATGCACTATTAAACTTCCAGGATAAGGCAAACAGAGACCCGATTAGATCATTTTATATTACTGTAAATATAAGAATTCAGCGTAATTCTGTCACATTTGTTCAACTTACGTGGCTCCTATTTCAGATAGCGTATTGGGCTAAGCGGCATCTCAAAGCGCATGAAATGGCGAGTAAAATGCACTATTAAACTTCTAGGATAAGGCAAACAGAGACCCGATTAGATCATTTTATATTGCGGTTAATATAAGAATTCAGCGTAACTCTGACACATTTGTTCAACTTACGTAGCTCCTATTTCAGATAGCGTCCTGGGCTAGGCGGCATCTTAAAGCGCGTGGAATGTCGAGGAAAATACACTATCAAACTTCTATGATAGGGCAATCAGAGACCCGATTAGATCATTTTATATTTTGGTTAATATAAGAATTCAGCGAAATTCTATCACATTTGTTCAATTTACGTCGCTCCTATTTCAGATAGCGTATTGGGCTAAGCGGCATCTCAAAGCGCATGAAATGGCGAGTAAAATGCACTATTAAACTTCTAGGGTAGGGCAATCAGAGACCCGACTAGATCATTTTATATTATGGTTAATTTAAGAATTCAGAAAAATTCTATCACATTTGTTCAATTTACGTCGCTCCTATTTCAGATAGCTTATTGGGCTAAGCGGCATCGCAAAGCGTATGAAATGACGAGTGAAATGCACTATTAAACTTCTAGGGTAGGGCAAACAGAGACCCGATTAGATCATTTTACATTAAGGTTAATATAAGAATTCAGGGAAATTCTATCACATTTGTTCAACATACGTCGCTCCTATTTCAGATAGCGTACTGGGCTAGGCGGCATCTTAAAGCGCGTGGAATGGCGAGTAAAATGCACTATTAAACTTCTATGATAGGGCAATCAGAGACCCGATTAGATCATTTTATATTTTGGTTAATATAAGAATTCAGCGAAATTCTATCACATTTGTTCAATTTGCGTCGCTCCTATTTCAGATAGCTTATTGGGCTAAGCGGCACCTCAAAGCGCATGAAATGGCGAGTGAAATGCACTATTAATCTTCTAGGATAAGGCAAACAGAGACCCGATTAGATCATTTTATATTTTGGTTAATATAAGAATTCAGCGAAATTCTATCAGATTTGTTCAATTTACGTCGCTCCTATTTCAGATAGCGTATTGGGCTAAGCGGCATCTCAATGCGCATGAAATGGCGAGTAAAATGCACTATTAAACTTCTAGGGTAGGGCAAACAGAGACCCGATTAGATCATTTTATAATATGATTAATTTAAGAAGCCAGCAAAATTCTATCACATTTGTTCAATTTACGTCGTTCCTATTTCAGATAGCGTACTGGGCTAGGCGGCATCTTAAAGCGCGTGGAAAGGCGAGTAAAATGCACTATTAAACTTCTATGATAGGGCAATCAGAGACCCGATTAGAACATTTTATATTACGGTTAATATAAGAATTCAGCGTAATTCTATCACATTTGTTCAACTTACGTCGCTCCTCTTTCAGATAGCGTACTGGGCTAGGCGGCATCTCAAAGCACATAAAATGGCGAGTAAAATGCACTATTAAACTTCAAGGGTAGGGCAAACAGAGACCCGATTAGATCATTTTATATTATGGTTAATTTAAGAATTCAGAAAAACTCTATCACATTTGTTCAATTTACGTCGTTCCTATTTCAGATAGCGTATTGGGCTATGCGACATCTCAAAGCGCATGAAATGACGAGTAAAATGCACTATTAAACTTCTAGGGTAGGGCAAACAGAGACCCGATTAGATCATTTTATATTACGGTTAATATAAGAATTCAGCGTAATTCTATCACATTTGTTCAACTTACGTCGCTCCTATTTCAGATAGCGTACTGGGCTAGGCGGAATCTCAAAGCGCGTGGAAGGGCGAGTAAAATTCACTACTAAACTTCCATGATCGGGCAATCAGAGACCCGATTACATCATTTTATATTTTGGTTAATATAAGAATTCAGCGAAATTCTCTCACATTTGTTCAATTTACGTCGCTGATATTTCAGATAGCGTATTGGGCTAAGCGGCATCTCAAAGCGCAAGAAATGTGGAGTAAAATGCACTATTAAACTTCTAGGGTAGGGCAAACAGAGACCCGATAAGATCATTTTATATTATGGTTAATTTAAGAATTCAGCGAAATTCTATCACATTTGTTCAATTTACGTCGCTCCCATTTCAGATAGCGTATTGGGCTAAGCGGCATCTCAATGCACATGAAATGGCGAGTAACATGCACTATTAAACTTCTAGGATAAGGCAAACAGAGACCCGATTAGATCATTTTATATTACGGTTAATATAAGAATTCAGCGAAATTCTATCAGATTTGTTCAATTTACGTCGCTACTATTTCAGATAGCGCATTGGGAGTAGCGGTATCTCAAAGCGCATGAAATGGCGAGTAAAATGCACTATTAAACTTCAAGGGTAGGGCAAACAGAGACCCGATTAGATCATTTTATATTATGGTTAATTTAAGAATTCAGAAAAATTCTATCACATTTGTTCAATTTACGTCGTTCCTATTTCAGATAGCGTATTGGGCTATGCGGCATCTCAAAGCGCATGAAATGACGAGTAAAATGCACTATTAAACTTCTAGGGTAGGGCAAACAGAGACCCGATTAGATCATTTTATATTACGGTTAATATAAGAATTCAGCGTAATTCTATCACATTTGTTCAAATTACGTCGCTCCTATTTCAGATAGCGTACTGGGCTAGGCGGCATCTCAAAGCGCGTGGAAGGGCGAGTAAAATGCACTACTAAACTTCTATGATAGGGCAATCAGAGACCCGATTAGATCATTTTCTATTTTGGTTAATATAAGAATTCAGGGAAATTCTCTCACATTTGTTCAATTTACGTCGCTGATATTTCAGATAGCGTATTGGGCTAAGCGGCATCTCTAAGCGCAAGAAATGTCGAGTAAAATGCACTACTAAACTTCTAGGGTAGGGCAAACAGAGACCCGATAAGATCATTTTATATTATGGTTAATTTAAGAATTCAGCGAAATTCTATCACACTTGTTCAATTTACGTCGCTCCTATTTCAGATAGCGTATTGGGCTAAGCGGCATCTCAATGCGCATGAAATGGCGAGTAAAATGCACTATTAAACTTCTAGGGTAGGGCAAACAGAGACCCGATTAGATCATTTTATATTATGATTAATTTAAGAAGTCAGCAAAATTCTATCACATTTGTTCAATTTACGTCGTTCCTATTTCAGATAGCGTACTGGGCTAGGCGGCATCTTAAAGCGCGTGGAAAGGCGAGTAAAATGCACTATTAAACTTCTACGATAGGGCAATCAGAGACCCGATTAGATCATTTTATATTTTGTTTAATATAAGATTTCAGGGAAATTCTGTCACATTTGTTCAATTTACGTCGCTCCTATTTCAGATAGCTTATTGGGCTTAGCGGCATCTGAAAGCGCATGAAAGGGCGAGTAAAATGCCCTATTAAACCTCTAGGGTAAGGCAAACAGATACCCGATTAGATCTTTTTATATTACGGTTAATATAAGAATTCAGCGTAATTCTATCACATTTGTTCAACTTACGTCGCTCCTCTTTCAGATAGCGTACAGGGCTAGGCGGCATCTTAAAGCGCGTGGAATGGCGAGTAAAATGCACTATCAAACTTCTATGATAGGGCAATCAGAGACCCGATTAGATCATTTTATATTTTGGTTAATATAAGAATTCAGCGAAATTCTACCACATTTGTTCAATTTACGTCGCACCTATTTCAGATAGCGTATTGGGCTAAGCGGCATCTCAAAGCGCATGAAATGACGAGCAAAATGCACTATTAAACTTCTAGGGTAGGGCAAACAGAGACCCGATTAGATCATTTTATATTACGGTTAATATAAGAATTCAGCGAAATTCTATCACATTTGTTCAATTTACGTCGTTCCTATTTCAGATAGCGTACTGGGCTAGGCGGCATCTTAAAGCGCGTGGAAAGGCGAGTAAAATGCACTATTAAACTTCTATGATAGGGCAATCAGAGACCCGATTAGATCATTTTATATTTTGTTTAATATAAGATTTCAGGGAAATTCTGTCACATTTGTTCAATTTACGTCGCTCCTATTTCAGATAGCTTATTGGGCTTAGCGGCATCTGAAAGCGCATGAAATGGCGAGTAAAATGCTCTATTAAACTTCTAGGGTAAGGCAAACAGATACCCGATTAGATCATTTTATATTACGGTTAATATAAGAATTCAGCGTAATTCTATCACATTTGTTCAACTTACGTCGCTCCTCTTTCAGATAGCGTACTGGGCTTGGCGGCATCTTAAAGCGCGTGGAATGGCGAGTAAAATGCACTATCAAACTTCTATGATAGGGCAATCAGAGACCCGATTAGATCATTTTATATTTTGGTTAATATAAGAATTCAGCGAAATTCTATCACATTTGTTCAATTTACGTCGCACCTATTTCAGATAGCGTATTGGGCTAAGCGGCATCTCAAAGCGCATAAAATGGCGAGTAAAATGCACTATTAACCTTCTAGGGTAGGGCAAACAGAGACCCGATTAGATCATTTTATATTACGGTTAATATAAGAATTCAGCGTAATTCTATCACATTTTTTCAACTTACGTCGCTCCTATTTCAGATAGCGTACTGGGCTAGGTGGAATCTCAAAGCGCGTGGAAGGGCGAGTTAAATGCACTACTAAACTTCTATGATCGGGCAATCAGAGACCCGATTAGATCATTTTTGTTTTGGTTAATATAAGAATTCAGCGAAATTCTCTCACATTTGTTCAATTTACGTCGCTGATATTTCAGATAGCGTATTGGGCTAAGCGGCATCTCAATGCGCATGAAATGGTGAGTAAAATGCACTATTAAACTTCTAGGATAAGGCAAACAGGGACCCGATTAGATCATTTTATATTTTGGTTAATATAAGAATTCAGCGAAATTCTATCAGATTTGTTCAATTTACGTCGCTCCTCTTTCAGATAGCGTGCTGGGCCATGCGGCATCTCAAAGCGCGTGGAAGGGCGAGTAAAATGCACTACTAAACTTCTATGATAGGGCAATCAGAGACCCGATTAGAGCATTTTCTATTTTGGTTAATATAAGTATTCAGGGAAATTCTCTCACATTTGTTCAATTTACGTCGCTGATATTTCAGATAGCGTATTGGGCTAAGCGGCATCTCAAAGCGCAAGAAATGTCGAGTAAAATGCACTACTAAACTTCTAGGGTAGGGCAAACAGAGACCCGATAAGATCATTTTATATTATGGTTAATTTAAGAATTCAGCGAAATTCTATCACATTTGTTCAATTTACGTCGCTCCTATTTCAGATAGCGTACTGGGCTAGGCGGCATCTTAAAGCGCGTGGAAAGGCGAGTAAAATGCACTATTAAACTTCTATGATAGGGCAATCAGAGACCCGATTAGATCACTTTATATTTTGTTTAATATAATATTTCAGGGAAATTCTGTCACATTTGTTCAATTTACGTCGCTCCTATTTCAGATAGCTTATTGGGCTTAGCGGCATCTGAAAGCGCATGAAAGGGCGAGTAAAATGCCCTATTAAACTTCTAGGGTAAGGCAAACAGATACCCGATTAGATCATTTTATATTACGGTTAATATAAGAATTCAGCGTAATTCTATCACATTTGTTCAACTTACGTCGCTCCTCTTTCAGATAGCGTACTGGGCTAGGCGGCATCTTAAAGCGCGTGGAATGGCGAGTAAAATGCACTATCAAACTTCTATGATAGGGCAATCAGAGACCCGATTAGAGCATTTTATATTTTGGTTAATATAAGAATTCAGCGAAATTCTATCACATTTGTTCAATTTACGTCGCACCTATTTCAGATAGCGTATTGGGCTAAGCGGCATCTCAAAGCGCATAAAATGGCGACTAAAATGCACTATTAAACTTCAAGGGTAGGGCAAACAGAGACCCGATTAGATCATTTTATATTATGGTTAATTTAAGAATTCAGAAAAACTCTATCACATTTGTTCAATTTACGTCGTTCCTATTTCAGATAGCGTATTGGGCTATGCGACATCTCAAAGCGCATGAAATGACGAATAAAATGCACTATTAAACTTCTAGGGTAGGGCAAACAGAGACCCGATTAGATCATTTTATATTACGGTTAATATAAGAATTCAGCGTAATTCTATCACATTTGTTCAAATTACGTCGCTCCTATTTCAGATAGCGTACTGGGCTAGGCGGCATCTCAAAGCGCGTGGAAGGGCGAGTAAAATGCACTACTAAACTTCTATGATAGGGCAATCAGAGACCCGCTTAGATCATTTTATATTTTGGTTAATATAAGAATTCAGGGAAATTCTCACACATTTGTTCAATTTACGTCGCTGATATTTCAGATAGCGTATTGGGCTAAGCGGCATCTCAAAGCGCAAGAAATGTCGAGTAAAATGCACTATTAAACTTCTAGGGTAGGGCAAACAGAGACCCGATAAGATCATTTTATATTATGGTTAATTTAAGAATTCAGCGAAATTCTATCACATTTGTTCAATTTACGTCGCTCCTATTTCAGATAGCGTATTGGGCTAAGCGGCATCTCAATGCGCATGAAATGGCGAGTAAAATGCACTATTAAACTTCTAGGGTAGGGCAAACAGAGACCCGATTAGATCATTTTATAATATGATTAATTTAAGAAGTCAGCAAAATTCTATCACATTTGTTCAATTTACGTCGTTCCTATTTCAGATAGCGTACTGGGCTAGGCGGCATCTTAAAGCGCGTGGAAAGGCGAGTAAAATGCACTATTAAACTTCTAGGGTAGGGCAAACAGAGACCCGATTAGATCATTTTATAATATGATTAATTTAAGAAGTCAGCAAAATTCTATCACATTTGTTCAATTTACGTCGTTCCTATTTCAGATAGCGTACTGGGCTAGGCGGCATCTTAAAGCGCGTGGAAAGGCGAGTAAAATGCACTATTAAACTTCTATGATAGGGCAATCAGAGACCCGATTAGATCATTTTATATTACGGTTAATATAAGAATTCAGCGTAATTCTATCACATTTGTTCAATTTACGTCGTTCCTATTTCAGATAGCGTACTGGACTAGGCGGCATCTTAAAGCGCGTGGAAAGGCGAGTAAAATGCACTATTAAACTTCTATGATAGGGCAATCAGAGACCCGATTAGATCATTTTATATTTTGGTTAATATAAGAATTCAGGGAAATTCTCACACATTTGTTCAATTTACGTCGCTGATATTTCAGATAGCGTATTGGGCTAAGCGGCATCTCAAAGCGCAAGAAATGTCGAGTAAAATGCACTATTAAACTTCTAGGGTAGGGCAAACAGAGACCCGATAAGATCATTTTATATTATGGTTAATTTAAGAATTCAGCGAAATTCTATCACATTTGTTCAATTTACGTCGCTCCTATTTCAGATAGCGTATTGGGCTAAGCGGCATCTCAATGCGCATGAAATGGCGAGTAAAATGCACTATTAAACTTCTAGGGTAGGGCAAACAGAGACCCGATTAGATCATTTTATAATATGATTAATTTAAGAAGTCAGCAAAATTCTATCACATTTGTTCAATTTACGTCGTTCCTATTTCAGATAGCGTACTGGGCTAGGCGGCATCTTAAAGCGCGTGGAAAGGCGAGTAAAATGCACTATTAAACTTCTATGATAGGGCAATCAGAGACCCGATTAGATCATTTTATATTACGGTTAATATAAGAATTCAGCGTAATTCTATCACATTTGTTCAATTTACGTCGTTCCTATTTCAGATAGCGTACTGGGCTAGGCGGCATCTTAAAGCGCGTGGAAAGGCGAGTAAAATGCACTATTAAACTTCTATGATAGGGCAATCAGAGACCCGATTAGATCATTTTATATTTTGTTTAATATAAGATTTCAGGGAAATTCTGTCACATTTGTTCAATTTACGTCGCACCTATTTCAGATAGCGTATTGGGCTAAGCGGCATCTCAAAGCGCATAAAATGGCGAGTAAAATGCACTATTAAACTTCAAGGGTAGGGCAAACAGAGACCCGATTAGATCATTTTATATTATGGTTAATTTAAGAATTCAGAAAAATTCTATCACATTTGTTCAATTTACGTCGTTCCTATTTCAGATAGCGTATTGGGCTATGCGACATCTCAAAGCGCATGAAATGGCGAGTAAAATGCACTATTAAACTTCTAGGGTAGGGCAAACAGAGACCCGATTAGATCATTTTATATTATGATTAATTTAAGAAGTCAGCAAAATTCTATCACATTTGTTCAATTTACGTCGTTCCTATTTCAGATAGCGTACTGGGCTAGGCGGCATCTTAAAGCGCGTGGAAAGGCGAGTAAAATGCACTATTAAACTTCTATGATAGGGCAATCAGAGACCCGATTAGATCATTTTATATTTTGTTTAATATAAGATTTCAGGGAAATTCTGTCACATTTGTTCAATTTACGTCGCTCCTATTTCAGATAGCTTATTGGGCTTAGCGGTATCTGAAAGCGCAAGAAATGTGGAGTAAAATGCACTATTAAACTTCTAGGGTAGGGCAAACAGAGACCCGATAAGATCATTTTATATTATGGTTAATTTAAGAATTCAGAAAAATTCTATCACATTTGTTCAATTTACGTCGTTCCTATTTCAGATAGCGTATTGGGCTATGCGACATCTCAAAGCGCATGAAATGACGAGTAAAATGCACTATTAAACTTCTAGGGTAGGGCAAACAGAGACCCGATTAGATCATTTTATATTACGGTTAATATAAGAATTCAGCGTAATTCTATCACATTTGTTCAACTTACGTCGCTCCTATTTCAGATAGCGTACTGGGCTAGGCGGAATCTCAAAGCGCGTGGAAGGGCGAGTAAAATGCACTACTAAACTTCTATGATCGGGCAATCAGAGACCCGATTACATCATTCTATATTTTGGTTAATATAAGAATTCAGCGAAATTCTCTCACATTTGTTCAATTTACGTCGCTGATATTTCAGATAGCGTATTGGGCTAAGCGGCATCTCAATGCGCATGAAATGGTGAGTAAAATGCACTATTAAACTTCTAGGATAAGGCAAACAGAGACCCGATTAGATCATTTTATATTTTGGTTAATATAAGAATTCAGCGAAATTCTATCAGATTTGTTCAATTTACGTCGCTCCTCTTTCAGATAGCGTGCTGGGCCATGCGGCATCTCAAAGCGCGTGGAAGGGCGAGTAAAATGCACTACTAAACTTCTATGATAGGGCAATCAGAGACCCGATTAGATCATTTTCTATTTTGGTTAATATAAGAATTCAGGGAAATTCTCTCACATTTGTTCAATTTACGTCGCTGATATTTCAGATAGCGTATTGGGCTAAGCGGCATCTCAAAGCGCAAGAAATGTCGAGTAAAATGCACTACTAAACTTCTAGGGTAGGGCAAACAGAGACCCGATAAGATCATTTTATATTATGGTTAATTTAAGAATTCAGCGAAATTCTATCACATTTGTTCAATTTACGTCGCTCCTATTTCAGAAAGCGTATTGGGCTAAGCGGCATCTCAAAGCGCATGAAATGGCGAGTAAAATGCACTATTAAACTTCTAGGGTAGGGCAAACAGAGACCCGATTAGATCATTTTATATTATGATTAATTTAAGAAGTCAGCAAAATTCTATCACATTTGTTCAATTTACGTCGTTCCTATTTCAGATAGCGTACTGGGCTAGGCGGCATCTGAAAGCGCGTGGAAAGGCGAGTAAAATGCACTATTAAACTTCTATGATAGGGCAATCAGAGACCCGATTAGATCATTTTATATTTTGTTTAATATAAGATTTCAGGGAAATTCTGTCACATTTGTTCAATTTACGTCGCTCCTATTTCAGATAGCTTATTGGGCTTAGCGGCATCTGAAAGCGCATGAAAGGGCGAGTAAAATGCCCTATTAAACTTCTAGGGTAAGGCAAACAGATACCCGATTAGATCATTTTATATTACGGTTAATATAAGAATTCAGCGTAATTCTATCACATTTGTTCAACTTACGTCGCTCCTCTTTCAGATAGCGTACTGGGCTAGGCGGCATCTTAAAGCGCGTGGAATGGCGAGTAAAATGCACTATCAAACTTCTATGATAGGGCAATCAGAGACCCGATTAGAGCATTTTATATTTTGGTTAATATAAGAATTCAGGGAAATTCTATCACATTTGTTCAATTTACGTCGCACCTATTTCAGATAGCGTATTGGGCTAAGCGGCATCTCAAAGCGCATAAAATGGCGAGTAAAATGCACTATTAAACTTCAAGGGTAGGGCAAACAGAGACCCGATTAGATCATTTTATATTATGGTTAATTTAAGAATTCAGAAAAACTCTATCATATTTGTTCAATTTACGTCGTTCCTATTTCAGATAGCGTATTGGGCTATGCGACATCTCAAAGCGCATGAAATGACGAATAAAATGCACTATTAAACTTCTAGGGTAGGGCAAACAGAGACCCGATTAGATCATTTTATATTACGGTTAATATAAGAATTCAGCGTAATTCTATCACATTTGTTCAAATTACGTCGCTCCTATTTCAGATAGCGTACTGGGCTAGGCGGCATCTCAAAGCGCGTGGAAGGGCGAGTAAAATGCACTACTAAACTTCTATGATAGGGCAATCAGAGACCCGATTAGATCATTTTATATTTTGGTTAATATAAGAATTCAGGGAAATTCTCACACATTTGTTCAATTTACGTCGCTGATATTTCAGATAGCGTATTGGGCTAAGCGGCATCTCAAAGCGCAAGAAATGTCGAGTAAAATGCACTATTAAACTTCTAGGGTAGGGCAAACAGAGACCCGATAAGATCATTTTATATTATGGTTAATTTAAGAATTCAGCGAAATTCTATCACATTTGTTCAATTTACGTCGCTCCTATTTCAGATAGCGTATTGGGCTAAGCGGCATCTCAATGCGCATGAAATGGCGAGTAAAATGCACTATTAAACTTCTAGGGTAGGGCAAACAGAGACCCGATTAGATCATTTTATAATATGATTAATTTAAGAAGTCAGCAAAATTCTATCACATTTGTTCAATTTACGTCGTTCCTATTTCAGATAGCGTACTGGGCTAGGCGGCATCTTAAAGCGCGTGGAAAGGCGAGTAAAATGCACTATTAAACTTCTATGATAGGGCAATCAGAGACCCGATTAGATCATTTTATATTACGGATAATATAAGAATTCAGCGTAATTCTATCACATTTGTTCAATTTACGTCGTTCCTATTTCAGATAGCGTACTGGGCTAGGCGGCATCTTAAAGCGCGTGGAAAGGCGAGTAAAATGCACTATTAAACTTCTATGATAGGGCAATCAGAGACCCGATTAGATCATTCTATATTTTGTTTAATATAAGATTTCAGGGAAATTCTGTCACATTTGTTCAATTTACGTCGCACCTATTTCAGATAGCGTATTGGGCTAAGCGGCATCTCAAAGCGCATAAAATGGCGAGTAAAATGCACTATTAAACTTCAAGGGTAGGGCAAACAGAGACCCGATTAGATCATTTTATATTATGGTTAATTTAAGAATTCAGAAAAATTCTATCACATTTGTTCAATTTACGTCGTTCCTATTTCAGATAGCGTATTGGGCTATGCGACATCTCAAAGCGCATGAAATGGCGAGTAAAATGCACTATTAAACTTCTAGGGTAGGGCAAACAGAGACCCGATTAGATCATTTTATATTATGATTAATTTAAGAAGTCAGCAAAATTCTATCACATTTGTTCAATTTACGTCGTTCCTATTTCAGATAGCGTACTGGGCTAGGCGGCATCTTAAAGCGCGTGGAAAGGCGAGTAAAATGCACTATTAAACTTCTATGATAGGGCAATCAGAGACCCGATTAGATCATTTTATATTTTGTTTAATATAAGATTTCAGGGAAATTCTGTCACATTTGTTCAATTTACGTCGCTCCTATTTCAGATAGCTTATTGGGCTTAGCGGTATCTGAAAGCGCAAGAAATGTGGAGTAAAATGCACTATTAAACTTCTAGGGTAGGGCAAACAGAGACCCGATAAGATCATTTTATATTATGGTTAATTTAAGAATTCAGAAAAATTCTATCACATTTGTTCAATTTACGTCGTTCCTATTTCAGATAGCGTATTGGGCTATGCGACATCTCAAAGCGCATGAAATGACGAGTAAAATGCACTATTAAACTTCTAGGGTAGGGCAAACAGAGACCCGATTAGATCATTTTATATTATGATTAATTTAAGAAGTCAGCAAAATTCTATCACATTTGTTCAATTTACGTCGTTCCTATTTCAGATAGCGTACTGGGCTAGGCGGCATCTTAAAGCGCGTGGAAAGGCGGGTAAAATGCACTACTAAACTTCTATGATAGGGTAATCAGAGACCCGATTAGATCATTTTATATTACGGATAATATAAGAATTCAGCGTAATTCTATCACATTTGTTCAATTTACGTCGTTCCTATTTCAGATAGCGTACTGGGCTAGGCGGCATCTTAAAGCGCGTGGAATGGCGAGTAAAATGCACTATTAAACTTCTATGATAGGGCAATCAGAGACCCGATTAGATCATTTTATATTTTGTTTAATATAAGATTTCAGGGAAATTCTGTCACATTTGTTCAATTTACGTCGCACCTATTTCAGATAGCGTATTGGGCTAAGCGGCATCTCAAAGCGCATGAAATGGCGAGTAAAATGCACTATTAAACTTCAAGGGTAGGGCAAACAGAGACCCGATTAGATCATTTTATATTATGGTTAATTTAAGAATTCAGAAAAATTCTATCACATTTGTTCAATTTACGTCGTTCCTATTTCAGATAGCGTATTGGGCTATGCGACATCTCAAAGCGCATGAAATGGCGAGTAAAATGCACTATTAAACTTCTAGGGTAGGGCAAACAGAGACCCGATTAGATCATTTTATATTATGATTAATTTAAGAAGTCAGCAAAATTCTATCACATTTGTTCAATTTACGTCGTTCCTATTTCAGATAGCGTACTGGGCTAGGCGGCATCTTAAAGCGCGTGGAAAGGCGAGTAAAATGCACTATTAAACTTCTATGATAGGGCAATCAGAGACCCGATTAGATCATTTTATATTTTGTTTAATATAAGATTTCAGGGAAATTCTGTCACATTTGTTCAATTTACGTCGCTCCTATTTCAGATAGCTTATTGGGCTTAGCGGCATCTGAAAGCGCAAGAAATGTGGAGTAAAATGCACTATTAAACTTCTAGGGTAGGGCAAACAGAGACCCGATAAGATCATTTTATATTATGGTTAATTTAAGAATTCAGAAAAATTCTATCACATTTGTTCAATTTACGTCGTTCCTATTTCAGATAGCGTATTGGGCTATGCGGCGTCTCAAAGCGCATGAAATGACGAGTAAAATGCACTATTAAACTTCTAGGGTAGGGCAAACAGAGACCCGATTAGATCATTTTATATTAAGGTTAATATAAGAATTCAGCGTAATTCTATCACATTTGTTCAACTTACGTCGCTCCTATTTCAGATAGCGTACTGGGCTAGGCGGAATCTCAAAGCGCGTGGAAGGGCGAGTAAAATGCACTACTAAACTTCTATGATCGGGCAATCAGAGACCCGATTACATCATTCTATATTTTGGTTAATATAAGAATTCAGCGAAATTCTCTCACATTTGTTCAATTTACGTCGCTGATATTTCAGATAGCGTATTGGGCTAAGCGGCATCTCAATGCGCATGAAATGGTGAGTAAAATGCACTATTAAACTTCTAGGATAAGGCAAACAGAGACCCGATTAGATCATTTTATATTTTGGTTAATATAAGAATTCAGCGAAATTCTATCAGATTTGTTCAATTTACGTCGCTCCTCTTTCAGATAGCGTGCTGGGCCATGCGGCATCTCAAAGCGCGTGGAAGGGCGAGTAAAATGCACTACTAAACTTCTATGATAGGGCAATCAGAGACCCGATTAGATCATTTTCTATTTTGGTTAATATAAGAATTCAGGGAAATTCTCTCACATTTGTTCAATTTACGTCGCTGATATTTCAGATAGCGTATTGGGCTAAGCGGCATCTCAAAGCGCAAGAAATGTCGAGTAAAATGCACTACTAAACTTCTAGGGTAGGGCAAACAGAGACCCGATAAGATCATTTTATATTATGGTTAATTTAAGAATTCAGCGAAATTCTATCACATTTGTTCAATTTACGTCGCTCCTATTTCAGAAAGCGTATTGGGCTAAGCGGCATCTCAATGCGCATGAAATGGCGAGTAAAATGCACTATTAAACTTCTAGGGTAGGGCAAACAGAGACCCGATTAGATCATTTTATATTATGATTAATTTAAGAAGTCAGCAAAATTCTATCACATTTGTTCAATTTACGTCGTTCCTATTTCAGATAGCGTACTGGGCTAGGCGGCATCTGAAAGCGCGTGGAAAGGCGAGTAAAATGCACTATTAAACTTCTATGATAGGGCAATCAGAGACCCGATTAGATCATTTTATATTTTGTTTAATATAAGATTTCAGGGAAATTCTGTCACATTTGTTCAATTTACGTCGCTCCTATTTCAGATAGCTTATTGGGCTTAGCGGCATCTGAAAGCGCATGAAAGGGCGAGTAAAATGCCCTATTAAACTTCTAGGGTAAGGCAAACAGATACCCGATTAGATCATTTTATATTACGGTTAATATAAGAATTCAGCGTAATTCTATCACATTTGTTCAACTTACGTCGCTCCTCTTTCAGATAGCGTACTGGGCTAGGCGGCATCTTAAAGCGCGTGGAATGGCGAGTAAAATGCACTATCAAACTTCTATGATAGGGCAATCAGAGACCCGATTAGAGCATTTTATATTTTGGTTAATATAAGAATTCAGGGAAATTCTATCACATTTGTTCAATTTACGTCGCACCTATTTCAGATAGCGTATTGGGCTAAGCGGCATCTCAAAGCGCATAAAATGGCGAGTAAAATGCACTATTAAACTTCAAGGGTAGGGCAAACAGAGACCCGATTAGATCATTTTATATTATGGTTAATTTAAGAATTCAGAAAAACTCTATCACATTTGTTCAATTTACGTCGTTCCTATTTCAGATAGCGTATTGGGCTATGCGACATCTCAAAGCGCATGAAATGACGAATAAAATGCACTATTAAACTTCTAGGGTAGGGCAAACAGAGACCCGATTAGATCATTTTATATTACGGTTAATATAAGAATTCAGCGTAATTCTATCACATTTGTTCAAATTACGTCGCTCCTATTTCAGATAGCGTACTGGGCTAGGCGGCATCTCAAAGCGCGCGGAAGGGCGAGTAAAATGCACTACTAAACTTCTATGATAGGGCAATCAGAGACCCGATTAGATCATTTTATATTTTGGTTAATATAAGAATTCAGGGAAATTCTCACACATTTGTTCAATTTACGTCGCTGATATTTCAGATAGCGTATTGGGCTAAGCGGCATCTCAAAGCGCAAGAAATGTCGAGTAAAATGCACTATTAAACTTCTAGGGTAGGGCAAACAGAGACCCGATAAGATCATTTTATATTATGGTTAATTTAAGAATTCAGCGAAATTCTATCACATTTGTTCAATTTACGTCGCTCCTATTTCAGATAGCGTATTGGGCTAAGCGGCATCTCAATGCGCATGAAATGGCGAGTAAAATGCACTATTAAACTTCTAGGGTAGGGCAAACAGAGACCCGATTAGATCATTTTATAATATGATTAATTTAAGAAGTCAGCAAAATTCTATCACATTTGTTCAATTTACGTCGTTCCTATTTCAGATAGCGTACTGGGCTAGGCGGCATCTTAAAGCGCGTGGAATGGCGAGTAAAATGCACTATTAAACTTCTATGATAGGGCAATCAGAGACCCGATTAGATCATTTTATATTACGGATAATATAAGAATTCAGCGTAATTCTATCACATTTGTTCAATTTACGTCGTTCCTATTTCAGATAGCGTACTGGGCTAGGCGGCATCTTAAAGCGCGTGGAAAGGCGAGTAAAATGCACTATTAAACTTCTATGATAGGGCAATCAGAGACCCGATTAGATCATTTTATATTTTGTTTAATATAAGATTTCAGGGAAATTCTGTCACATTTGTTCAATTTACGTCGCACCTATTTCAGATAGCGTATTGGGCTAAGCGGCATCTCAAAGCGCATAAAATGGCGAGTAAAATGCACTATTAAACTTCAAGGGTAGGGCAAACAGAGACCCGATTAGATCATTTTATATTATGGTTAATTTAAGAATTCAGAAAAATTCTATCACATTTGTTCAATTTACGTCGTTCCTATTTCAGATAGCGTATTGGGCTATGCGACATCTCAAAGCGCATGAAATGGCGAGTAAAATGCACTATTAAACTTCTAGGGTAGGGCAAACAGAGACCCGATTAGATCATTTTATATTATGATTAATTTAAGAAGTCAGTAAAATTCTATCACATTTGTTCAATTTACGTCGTTCCTATTTCAGATAGCGTACTGGGCTAGGCGGCATCTTAAAGCGCGTGGAAAGGCGAGTAAAATGCACTATTAAACTTCTATGATAGGGCAATCAGAGACCCGATTAGATCATTTTATATTTTGTTTAATATAAGATTTCAGGGAAATTCTGTCACATTTGTTCAATTTACGTCGCTCCTATTTCAGATAGCTTATTGGGCTTAGCGGTATCTGAAAGCGCAAGAAATGTGGAGTAAAATGCACTATTAAACTTCTAGGGTAGGGCAAACAGAGACCCGATAAGATCATTTTATATTATGGTTAATTTAAGAATTCAGAAAAATTCTATCACATTTGTTCAATTTACGTCGTTCCTATTTCAGATAGCGTATTGGGCTATGCGACATCTCAAAGCGCATGAAATGACGAGTAAAATGCACTATTAAACTTCTAGGGTAGGGCAAACAGAGACCCGATTAGATCATTTTATAATATGATTAATTTAAGAAGTCAGCAAAATTCTATCACATTTGTTCAATTTACGTCGTTCCTATTTCAGATAGCGTACTGGGCTAGGCGGCATCTTAAAGCGCGTGGAATGGCGAGTAAAATGCACTATTAAACTTCTATGATAGGGCAATCAGAGACCCGATTAGATCATTTTATATTACGGATAATATAAGAATTCAGCGTAATTCTATCACATTTGTTCAATTTACGTCGCTCCTATTTCAGATAGCGTACTGGGCTAGGCGGCATCTTAAAGCGCGTGGAAAGGCGAGTAAAATGCACTATTAAACTTCTATGATAGGGCAATCAGAGACCCGATTAGATCATTTTATATTTTGTTTAATATAAGATTTCAGGGAAATTCTGTCACATTTGTTCAATTTACGTCGCACCTATTTCAGATAGCGTATTGGGCTAAGCGGCATCTCAAAGCGCATAAAATGGCGATTAAAATGCACTATTAAACTTCAAGGGTAGGGCAAACAGAGACCCGATTAGATCATTTTATATTATGGTTAATTTAAGAATTCAGAAAAATTCTATCACATTTGTTCAATTTACGTCGTTCCTATTTCAGATAGCGTATTGGGCTATGCGACATCTCAAAGCGCATGAAATGGCGAGTAAAATGCACTATTAAACTTCTAGGGTAGGGCAAACAGAGACCCGATTAGATCATTTTATATTATGATTAATTTAAGAAGTCAGCAAAATTCTATCACATTTGTTCAATTTACGTCGTTCCTATTTCAGATAGCGTACTGGGCTAGGCGGCATCTTAAAGCGCGTGGAAAGGCGAGTAAAATGCACTATTAAACTTCTATGATAGGGCAATCAGAGACCCGATTAGATCATTTTATATTTTGTTTAATATAAGATTTCAGGGAAATTCTGTCACATTTGTTCAATTTACGTCGCTCCTATTTCAGATAGCTTATTGGGCTTAGCGGTATCTGAAAGCGCAAGAACTGTGGAGTAAAATGCACTATTAAACTTCTAGGGTAGGGCAAACAGAGACCCGATAAGATCATTTTATATTATGGTTAATTTAAGAATTCAGAAAAATTCTATCACATTTGTTCAATTTACGTCGTTCCTATTTCAGATAGCGTATTGGGCTATGCGACATCTCAAAGCGCATGAAATGACGAGTAAAATGCACTATTAAACTTCTAGGGTAGGGCAAACAGAGACCCGATTAGATCATTTTATAATATGATTAATTTAAGAAGTCAGCAAAATTCTATCACATTTGTTCAATTTACGTCGTTCCTATTTCAGATAGCGTACTGGGCTAGGCGGCATCTTAAAGCGCGTGGAAAGGCGAGTAAAATGCACTATTAAACTTCTATGATAGGGCAATCAGAGACCCGATTAGATCATTTTATATTACGGATAACATAAGAATTCAGCGTAATTCTATCACATTTGTTCAATTTACGTCGTTCCTATTTCAGATAGCGTACTGGGCTAGGCGGCATCTTAAAGCGCGTGGAAAGGCGAGTAAAATGCACTATTAAACTTCTATGATAGGGCAATCAGAGACCCGATTAGATCATTTTATATTTTGTTTAATATAAGATTTCAGGGAAATTCTGTCACATTTGTTCAATTTACGTCGCACCTATTTCAGATAGCGTATTGGGCTATGCGACATCTCAAAGCGCATGAAATGACGAGTAAAATGCACTATTAAACTTCTAGGGTAGGGCAAACAGAGACCCGATTAGATCATTTTATAATATGATTAATTTAAGAAGTCAGCAAAATTCTATCACATTTGTTCAATTTACGTCGTTCCTATTTCAGATAGCGTACTGGGCTAGGCGGCATCTTAAAGCGCGTGGAAAGGCGAGTAAAATGCACTATTAAACTTCTATGATAGGGCAATCAGAGACCCGATTAGATCATTTTATATTACGGATAATATAAGAATTCAGCGTAATTCTATCACATTTGTTCAATTTACGTCGTTCCTATTTCAGATAGCGTACTGGGCTAGGCGGCATCTTAAAGCGCGTGGAAAGGCGAGTAAAATGCACTATTAAACTTCTATGATAGGGCAATCAGAGACCCGATTAGATCATTTTATATTTTGTTTAATATAAGATTTCAGGGAAATTCTGTCACATTTGTTCAATTTACGTCGCACCTATTTCAGATAGCGTATTGGGCTAAGCGGCATCTCAAAGCGCATAAAATGGCGAGTAAAATGCACTATTAAACTTCAAGGGTAGGGCAAACAGAGACCCGATTAGATCATTTTATATTATGGTTAATTTAAGAATTCAGAAAAATTCTATCACATTTGTTCAATTTACGTCGTTCCTATTTCAGATAGCGTATTGGGCTATGCGACATCTCAAAGCGCATGAAATGGCGAGTAAAATGCACTATTAAACTTCTAGGGTAGGGCAAACAGAGACCCGATTAGATCATTTTATATTATGATTAATTTAAGAAGTCAGCAACATTCTATCACATTTGTTCAATTTACGTCGTTCCTATTTCAGATAGCGTACTGGGCTAGGCGGCATCTTAAAGCGCGTGGAAAGGCGAGTAAAATGCACTATTAAACTTCTATGATAGGGCAATCAGAGACCCGATTAGATCATTTTATATTTTGTTTAATATAAGATTTCAGGGAAATTCTGTCACATTTGTTCAATTTACGTCGCTCCTATTTCAGATAGCTTATTGGGCTTAGCGGTATCTGAAAGCGCAAGAAATGTGGAGTAAAATGCACTATTAAACTTCTAGGGTAGGGCAAACAGAGACCCGATAAGATCATTTTATATTATGGTTAATTTAAGAATTCAGAAAAATTCTATCACATTTGTTCAATTTACGTCGTTCCTATTTCAGATAGCGTATTGGGCTATGCGACATCTCAAAGCGCATGAAATGACGAGTAAAATGCACTATTAAACTTCTAGGGTAGGGCAAACAGAGACCCGATTAGATCATTTTATATTACGGTTAATATAAGAATTCAGCGTAATTCTATCACATTTGTTCAACTTACGTCGCTCCTATTTCAGATAGCGTACTGGGCTAGGCGGAATCTCAAAGCGCGTGGAAGGGCGAGTAAAATGCACTACTAAACTTCTATGATCGGGCAATCAGAGACCCGATTACATCATTCTATATTTTGGTTAATATAAGAATTCAGCGAAATTCTCTCACATTTGTTCAATTTACGTCGCTGATATTTCAGATAGCGTATTGGGCTAAGCGGCATCTCAAAGCGCAAGAAATGTGGAGTAAAATGCACTATTAAACTTCTAGGGTAGGGCAAACAGAGACCCGATAAGATCATTTTATATTATGGTTAATTTAAGAATTCAGCGAAATTCTATCACATTTGTTCAATTTACGTCGCTCCCATTTCAGATAGCGTATTGGGCTAAGCGGCATCTCAAAGCGCATGAAATGGCGAGTAAAATGCACTATTAAACTTCAAGGGTAGGGCAAACAGAGACCCGATTAGATCATTTTATATTATGGTTAATTTAAGAATTCAGAAAAATTCTATCACATTTGTTCAATTTACGTCGTTCCTATTTCAGATAGCGTATTGGGCTATGCGGCATCTCAAAGCGCATGAAATGACGAGTAAAATGCACTATTAAACTTCTAGGGTAGGGCAAACAGAGACCCGATTAGATCATTTTATATTACGGCTAATATAAGAATTCAGCGTAATTCTGTCACATTTGTTCAAATTACGTCGCTCCTATTTCAGATAGCGTACTGGGCTAGGCGGCATCTCAAAGCGCGTGGGAGGGCGAGTAAAATGCACTACTAAACTTCTATGATAGGGCAATCAGAGACCCGATTAGATCATTTTCTATTTTGGTTAACATAAGAATTCTGGGAAATTCTCTCACATTTGTTCAATTTACGTCGCTGATATTTCAGATAGCGCACTGGGCTAGGCGGCATCTTAAAGCGCGTGGAATGGCGAGTAAAATGCACTACTAAACTACTATGATAGGGCAATCAGAGACCCGTTTAGATCATTTTATATTTTGGTTAATATAAGAATTCAGCGAAATTCTATCACATTTGTTCAATTTACGTCGCTCCTATTAAAGATAGCGTATTGGGCTAAGCGGCATCTGAAAGCGCATGAAATGGCGAGTAAAATGCACTATTAAACTTCTAGGGTAGGGCAAACAGAGACCCGATTAGATCATTTTATATTATGATTAATTTAAGAAGTCAGCAAAATTCTATCACATTTGTTCAATTTACGTCGTTCCTATTTCAGACAGCGTACTGGGCTATGCGGCATCTTAAAGCGCGTGGAAAGGCGAGTAAAATGCACTACTAAACTTCTATGATAGGGCAATCAGAGACCCGATTAGATCATTTTATATTTTGTTTAATATAAGATTTCAGGGAAATTCTGTCACATTTGTTCAATTTACGTCGCTCCTATTTCAGATAGCTTATTGGGCTTAGCGGCATCTCAAAGCGCATAAAATGGCGAGTAAAATGCACTATTAAACTTCAAGGGTAGGGCAAACAGAGACCCGATTAGATCATTTTATATTACGGTTAATATAAGAATTCAGCGTAATTCTATCACATTTGTTCAACTTACGTCGCTCCTATTTCAGATAGCGTACTGGGCTAGGCGGAATCTCAAAGCGCGTGGACGGGCGAGTAAAATGCACTACTAAACTTCTATGATCGGGCAATCAGAGACCCGATTAGATCATTTTATATTTTGGTTAATATAAGAATTCAGCGAAATTCTCCCACATTTGTTCAATTTACGTCGCTGATATTTCAGATAGCGAATTGGGCTAAGCGGCATCTCAAAGCGCAAGAAATGTGGAGTAAAATTGCACTATTAAACTTCTAGGGTAGGGCAAACAGAGACCCGATAAGATCATTTTATATTATGGTTAATTTAAGAATTCAGCGAAATTCTATCACATTTGTTCAATTTACGTCGCTCCTATTTCAGATAGCGTATTGGGCTAAGCGGCATCTCAATGCACATGAAATGGCGAGTAACATGCACTATTAAACTTCTAGGATAAGGCAAAAAGAGACCCGATTAGATCATTTTATATTATGGTTAATTTAAGAATTCAGCGAAATTCTATCACATTTGTTCAATTTACGTCGCTCCTATTTCAGATAGCGTATTGGGAGTAGCGGCATCTCAAAGCGCATGAAATGGCGAGTAAAATGCACTATTAAACTTCAAGGGTAGGGCAAACAGAGACCCGATTAGATCATTTTATATTATGGTTAATTTAAGAATTCAGAAAAATTCTATCACATTTGTTCAAATTACGTCGCTCCTATTCCAGATAGCGTACTGGGATAGGCGGCATCTCAAAGCGCGTGGAAGGGCGAGTAAAATGCACTACTAAACTTCTATGATAGGGCAATCAGAGACCTGATTCGATCATTTTATATTTTGGTTAATATAAGAATTCAGGGAAATTCTATCACATTTGCTCAATTTACGTCGCTCCTATTACAGATAGCTTATTGTGCTTAGCGGCATCTCAAAGCGCATGAAGTGACGAGTGAAATGCACTATTAGACTTCTAGGGTAGGGCAAACAGAGACCCGATTAGATCATTTTATATTATGGTTAATTTAAGAATTCAGCGAAATTCTATCACATTTGTTCAATTTACGTCGCTACTATTTCAGATAGCGTATTGGGCTAAGCGGCGTCTCAAAGCGCATGAAATGGCGAGTATAATGCACTATTGAACGTCTAGAATAAGGCAAACAGAGACCCGATTAGATCATTTTATATTACGGTTAATATAAGAATTCAGCGTAATTCTATCACATTTGTTCAACTTACGTCGCTCCTCTTTCAGATAGCGTACTGGGCTAGGCGGCATCTTAAAGCGCGTGGAATGGCGAGTAAAATGCACTATTAAACTTCTATGATAGGGCTATCAGAGACCCGATTAGATCATTTTATATTTTGGTTAATATAAGAATTCAGTGAAATTCTAACACATTTGTTCAATTTACGTCGCTCCTATTTCAGATAGCGTACTGGGCTAGGCTGCATCATAAAGCGCGTGGAATGGCGAGTAAAATGCACTATTAAACTTCTAGGATAAGGCAAACAGAGACCCGATTAGATCATTTTATATTACGGTTAATATAAGAATTCAGCGTAATTCTATCACATTTGTTCAACTTACGTCGCTTCTATTTCAGATAGCGTACAGGGCTAGGCGGCATCTTAAAGCGCGTGGAATGGCGAGTAAAATGCGCTCTTAAACATCTATGATAGGGCAATCAGAGACCCGATTAGATCATTTTATATTTTGGTTAATATAAGAATTCAGCGTAATTCTATCACATTTGTTCAATTTACGTCGCTCCTATTTCAGATAGCATATTGGGCTAAGCGGCATCTCAAAGCGCATGAAATGACGAGTGAAAGGCACTATTAAACTTCTAGGGTAGGGTGAACAAAGACCCGATTAGATCATTTTACATTGAGGTTAATATAAGAATTCAGCGAAATTCTATCACATTTGTTCAGTTTACGTCGCTCCTATTTCAGATAGCGTATTGTGCTAAGCTGCATCTCAAAGCGCAAGAAATGCACTATTAAACTTCTATGATAGGGCTATCAGAGACCCGATTAGATCATTTTATATTTTGGTTAATATAAGAATTCAGTGAAATTCCAACACATTTGTTCAATTTACGTCGCTCCTATTTCAGATAGCGTACTGGGCTAGGCTGCATCATAAAGCGCGTGGAATGGCGAGTAAAATGCACTATTAAACTTCTAGGATAAGGCAAACAGAGACCCGATTAGATCATTTTATATTACGGTTAATATAAGAATTCAGCGTAATTCTATCACATTTGTTCAACTTACGTCGCTTCTATTTCAGATAGCGTACAGGGCTAGGCGGCATCTTAAAGCGCGTGGAATGGCGAGTAAAATGCGCTCTTAAACATCTATGATAGGGCAATCAGAGACCCGATTAGATCATTTTATATTTTGGTTAATATAAGAATTCAGCGTAATTCTATCACATTTGTTCAATTTACGTCGCTCCTATTTCAGATAGCATATTGGGCTAAGCGGCATCTCAAAGCGCATGAAATGACGAGTGAAAGGCACTATTAAACTTCTAGGGTAGGGCGAACAAAGACCCGATTAGATCATTTTACATTAAGGTTAATATAAGAATTCAGCGAAATTCTATCACATTTGTTCAGTTTACGTCGCTCCTATTTCAGATAGCGTATTGTGCTAAGCTGCATCTCAAAGCGCAAGAAATGGCTCGTAAAATGCACTATTAAACTTCTAGGGTATGGCAAACAGAGATCCGATTAGATCATTTTATATTTTGGTTAATATAAGAATTCAGCGTAATTCTATCACATTTGTTCAATTTACGTCGCTCCTATTTCAGATAGCGTATTGGGCTAAGCGGCATCTCAAAGCGCACGAAAGGGCGAGTAAAATGCACTATTAAACTTCTAGGGTAGGGCAATCAGAGACCCGATTAGATCATTTTATATTATTGTTAATATAAGAATTCAGCGAAATTCTATCACATTTGATAAATTTACGTCGCTGCTATTTCAGATAGCTTATTGGGCTAAGCGGCATCTCAAAGCGCATGAAATGACGAGTGAAATGCACTATTAAACTTCTAGGGTAGGGCGAACAAACACCCGATTAGATCATTTTACATTAAGGTTAAAATAAGAATTCAGCGAAATTCTATCACATTTGTTCAATTTACGTCGCTCCTATTTCAGATAGCTTATTGGGCTAAGCGCATCTCAAAGCGCATGAAATGACGAGTGAAATGCACTATTAATCTTCTAGGGTAGGGCGAACTGAGACCCGATTAGATCATTTTTCATTAAGGTTAATATAAGAATTCAGCGAGATTCTCTCACATTTGTTCAATTTACGTCGCTAATATTTCAGATAGCGTATTGGGCTAAGCGGCATCTCAAGGCGCAAGAAATGGCGAGTAAAATGCACTATTAAACTTCTAGGGTAGGGCAATCAGAGACCCGATAAGATCATTTTATATTATGGTTAATTTAAGAATTCAGCAAAATTCTATCACATTTGTTCCACTTACGTCGCTCCTATTTCAGATAGCGTATCGGGCTAAGCGGTATCTCAGAGCGCATGGCTTGACGAGTGAAATGCACTATTAAACTTCTAGGGTAGGGCGAACAGAGACCCGAATAGATCATTTTATATTACGGTTAATATAAGAATTCAGCGTAATTCTATCACATTTGTTCAGCTTACGTCGCTCCTATTTCAGATAGCGTACTGGGCTAGGCGGCATCTCAAAGCGCGTGGAAGGGCGAGTAAAATGCACTACTAAAATTCTGTGATAGGACAATCAGAGTCCCGGTTAGATCATTTTATATTTTGTTTACTATAAGATTTCAGGGAAATTCTATCACATTTGTTCAATTTACGTCGCTCCTATTTCAGATAGCGTATTGGGCTAAGCGGCATCTCAAAGCGCATGAAATGGCGAATAAAATGCACTATTAAACTTCTAGGCTAGGGCGAACAGAGACCTGATTAGATCATTTTACATTATGGTTAATAAAAGAATTCAGCGAAATTCTCTCACATTTGTTCAATTTACGTCGCTGATATTTCAGATAGCGTATTGGGCTAAGCGGCATCTCAAAGCGCAAGAAATGGCGAGTAAAATGCAATATTAAACTTCTAGGGTAGGGCAAACAGAGACCCGATTAGATCATTTCATATTATGGTTAATTTATGAATTCAGCGAAATTCTATCACATTTGTTCAATTTACGTCGCTCCTATTGCAGATTGCATATTGGGCTAAGCGGCATCTCAAAGCGCATGAAATGGCGAGTAAAATGCACTATTAAACTTCTAGGGTAAGGCAAACAGAGACCCGATTAGATCTTTTTATATTACGGTTAATATAAGAATGCAGCGTAATTCTATCACATTTGTTCAACATACGCCGCTCCTATTTCAGATAGTGTACCTGCCTAGGCGGCATCTTAAAGCGCGTGGAAGGGCCAGTAAAATGCACTACTAAACTTCTATGATAGGGCAATCAGAGTCCCGATTAGATCATTTTATATTTTGTTTACTATAAGATTTCAGGGAAATTCTATCACATTTGTTCAATTTACGTCGCTCCTATTTCAGATAGCGTATTGGGCTCAGCGGCATCTCAAAGCGCATGAAATGGCGAATGAAATGCACTATTAAACTTCTAGGCTAGGGCGAACAGAGACCTGATTAGATCATTTTACATTATGGTTAATAAAAGAATTCAGCGAAATTCTCTCACATTTGTTCAATTTACGTCGCTGATATTTCAGATAGCGTATTGGGCTAAGAGGCGTCTCAAAGCGCAAGAAATGGCGAGTAAAATGCACTATTAAACTTCTAGGGTAGGGCAAACAGAGACCCGATTAGATCATTTCATATTATGGTTAATTTATGAATTCAGCGAAATTCTATCACATTTGTTCAGTTTACGTCGCTCCTATTTCAGATGGCGTATTGTGCTAAGCTGCATCTCAAAGCGCAAGAAATGGCTCGTAAAATCCACTATTAAACTTCTAGGGTATGGCAAACAGAGACCCGATTAGATCATTTTATATTTTGGTTAATATAAGAATTCAGCGAAATTCTATCACATTTGTTCAATTTACGTCGCTCCTATTTCAGATAGCGTATTGGGCTTAGCGGCATCTCAAAGCGCATGAAATGGCGAGTAAAATGCACTATTAAACTTCTAGGATAAGGCAAACAGAGACCCGATTAGATCATTTTATATTACGGTTAATATAAGAATTCAGCCTAATTCTGTGACATTTGTTCAACTTACGTAGCTCCTATTTCAGATAGCGTATTGGGCTAAGCGGCATCTCAAAGTGCATGAAATGGCGAGTAGAATGCACTATTAAACTTCTAGGGTAGGGAATCAGAGACCCGATTAGATCATTTTATATTATGGTTAATTTAAGAATTCAGCAAAATTCTATCACATTTGTTCAATTTACGTCGTTCCTATTTCAGATAGCATACTGGGCTAGGCGGCATCTTAAAGCGCGTGGAATGGCGAGTAAAATGCACTACTAAACTTCTATGATAGGGCAATCAGAGACCCGATTAGATCATTTTATATTTTGGTTAATATAAGGATTCAGCGTAATTCTATCACATTTGTTCAATTTACGTCGCTCCTATTTCAGATAGCATATTGTGCTAAGCGGCATCTCAAAGCGTATGAAATGACGAGTGAAATGCACTATTAATCTTCTAGGGTAGGGCGAACAAAGACCCGATTAGATCATTTTACATTATGGTTAATTTAAGAATTCAGCGAAATTCTATCACATTTGTTCAATTTACGTCGCTCCTATTGCAGATAGCGTATTGGGCTAAGGGGCATCTCAAGGCGCATGAAATGGCGAGTAAAATGCACTCTTAAACATCTATGATAGGGCATTCAGAGACCCGATTAGATCATTTTATATTTTGGTTAATATAAGAATTCAGCGAAATTCTATCACATTTGTTCAATTTACGTCGCTCCTATTTCAGATAGCGTATTGGGCTTAGCGGCATCTCAAAGCGCATGAAATGGCGAGTAAAATGCACTATTAAACTTCTAGGATAAGGCAAACAGAGACCCGATTAGATCATTTTATATTACGGTTAATATAAGAATTCAGCCTAATTCTGTGACATTTGTTCAACTTACGTAGCTCCTATTTCAGATAGCGTATTGGGCTAAGCGGCATCTCAAAGTGCATGAAATGGCGAGTAAAATGCACTATTAAACTTCTAGGGTAGGGAATCAGAGACCCGATTAGATCATTTTATATTATGGTTAATTTAAGAATTCAGCAAAATTCTATCACATTTGTTCAATTTACGTCGTTCCTATTTCAGATAGCATACTGGGCTAGGCGGCATCTTAAAGCGCGTGGAATGGCGAGTAAAATGCACTACTAAACTTCTATGATAGGGCAATCAGAGACCCGATTAGATCATTTTATATTTTGGTTAATATAAGGATTCAGCGTAATTCTATCACATTTGTTCAATTTACGTCGCTCCTATTTCAGATAGCATATTGTGCTAAGCGGCATCTCAAAGCGTATGAAATGACGAGTGAAATGCACTATTAATCTTCTAGGGTAGGGCGAACAAAGACCCGATTAGATCATTTTACATTATGGTTAATTTAAGAATTCAGCGAAATTCTATCACATTTGTTCAATTTACGTCGCTCCTATTGCAGATAGCGTATTGGGCTAAGGGGCATCTCAAGGCGCATGAAATGGCGAGTAAAATGCACTCTTAAACATCTATGATAGGGCATTCAGAGACCCGATTAGATCATTTTATATTTTGGTTAATATAAGAATTCAGCGAAACTCTATCACATTTGTTTAATTTACGTCGCACCTATTTCAGATAGCGTATTGGGCTAAGCGGCATCTCAAAGCGCATGAAATGGCGAGTACAATGCACTATTAAACTTCTAGGGTAGGGCAATCAGAGACCCGATTAGATCATTTTATATTACGGTTAATATAAGAATTCAGCGTAATTCTATCACATTTGTTCCACTTACGTCGCTCCTATTTCAGATAGCGTATCCGGCTAAGCGGTATCTCAAAGCGCATTGCTTGACGAGTGAAATGCACTATTAAACTTCTAGGGTAGGGCGAACAGAGACCCGAATAGATCATTTTATATTACGGTTAATATAAGCATTCAGCGTAATTCTATCACATTTGTTCAGCTTACGTCGCTCCTATTTCAGATAGCGTACTGGGCTAGGCGGCATCTCAAAGCGCGTGGACGGGCGAGTAAAATGCACTACTAAAATTCTGTGATAGGACAATCAGAGTCCCGGTTATATCATTTTATATTTTGTTTACTATAAGATTTCAGGGAAATTCTATCACATTTGTTCAATTTACGTCGCTCCTATTTCAGATAGCGTATTGGGCTAAGCGGCATCTCAAAGCGCATGAAATGGCGAATAAAATTCACTATTAAACTTCTAGGCTAGGGCGAACAGAGACCTGATTAGATCATTTTAAATTATGGTTAATAAAAGAATTCCGCGAAACTCTATCACATTTGTTCAATTTACGTCGCTCCTATTTCAGATAGCGTATTGGGCTAAGCGGCATCTCAAAGCGCATGAAATGACGAGTAAAATGCACTATTAAACTTCTAGGATAAGGCAAACGGAGACCCGATTAGACCATTTTATATTACGGTTAATATAAGAATTCAGCGTAATTCTATCACATTTGTTCAACTTACGTCCCTCCTATTTCAGATAGCGTACTGGGCTAGGCGGCATCTTAAAGCGCGTGGAATGGCGAGTAAAATGCACTCTTAAACATCTATGATAGGGCAATCAGAGACCCGATTAGATCATTTTATATTTTGGTTAATATAAGAATTCAGCGTAATTCTATCACATTTGTTCAATTTACGTCGCTCCTATTTCAGATAGCATATTGGGCTAAGCGGCATCTCAAAGCGCATGAAATGACGAGTGAAAGGCACTATTAAACTTCTAGGGTAGGGCGAACAAAGACCCGAGTAGATCATTTTACATTAAGGTTAATATAAGAATTCAGCGAAATTCTATCACATTTGTTCAGTTTACGTCGCTCCTATTTCAGATGGCGTATTGTGCTAAGCTGCATCTCAAAGCGCAAGAAATGGCTCGTAAAATGCACTATTAAACTTCTAGGGTATGGCAAACAGAGACCCGATTAGATCATTTTATATTTTGGTTAATATAAGAATTCAGCGAAATTCTATCACATTTGTTCAATTTACGTCGCTCCTATTTCAGATAGCGTATTGGCCTTAGCGGCATCTCAAAGCGCATGAAATGGCGAGTAAAATGCACTATTAAACTTCTAGGATAAGGCAAACAGAGACCCGATTAGATCATTTTATATTACGGTTAATATAAGAATTCAGCCTAATTCTGTGACATTTGTTCAACTTACGTAGCTCCTATTTCAGATAGCGTATTGGGCTAAGCGGCATCTCAAAGTGCATGAAATGGCGAGTAAAATCAAATATTAAACTTCTAGGGTAGGGAATCAGAGACCCGATTAGATCATTTTATATTATGGTTAATTTAAGAATTCAGCAAAATTCTATCACATTTGTTCAATTTACGTCGTTCCTATTTCAGATAGCATACTGGGCTAGGCGGCATCTTAAAGCGCGTGGAATGGCGAGTAAAATGCACTACTAAACTTCTATGATAGGGCAATCAGAGACCCGATTAGATCATTTTATATTTTGGTTAATATAAGGATTCAGCGTAATTCTATCACATTTGTTCAATTTACGTCGCTCCTATTTCAGATAGCATATTGTGCTAAGCGGCATCTCAAAGCGTATGAAATTACGAGTGAAATGCACTATTAATCTTCTAGGGTAGGGCGAACAAAGACCCGATTAGATCATTTTACATTATGGTTAATTTAAGAATTCAGCGAAATTCTATCACATTTGTTCAATTTACGTCGCTCCTATTGCAGATAGCGTATTGGGCTAAGGGGCATCTCAAGGCGCATGAAATGGCGAGTAAAATGCACTCTTAAACATGTATGATAGGGCATTCAGAGACCCGATTAGATCATTTTATATTTTGGTTAATATAAGAATTCAGCGAAACTCTATCACATTTGTTTAATTTACGTCGCACCTATTTCAGATAGCGTATTGGGCTAAGCGGCATCTCAAAGCGCATGAAATGGCGAGTACAATGCACTATTAAACTTCTAGGGTAGGGCAATCAGAGACCCGATTAGATCATTTTATATTACGGTTAATATAAGAATTCAGCGTAATTCTATCACATTTGTTCCACTTACGTCGCTCCTATTTCAGATAGCGTATCGGGCTAAGCGGTATCTCAAAGCGCATTGCTTGACGAGTGAAATGCACTATTAAACTTCTAGGGTAGGGCGAACAGAGACCCGAATAGATCATTTTATATTACGGTTAATATAAGAATTCAGCGTAATTCTATCACATTTGTTCAGCTTACGTCGCTCCTATTTCAGATAGCGTACTGGGCTAGGCGGCATCTCAAAGCGCGTGGACGGGCGAGTAAAATGCACTACTAAAATTCTGTGATAGGACAATCAGAGTCCCGGTTAGATCATTTTATATTTTGTTTACTATAAGATTTCAGGGAAATTCTATCACATTTGTTCAATTTACGTCGCTCCTATTTCAGATAGCGTATTGGGATAAGCGGCATCTCAAAGCGCATGAAATGGCGAATAAAATGCACTATTAAACTTCTAGGCTAGGGCGAACAGAGACCTGATTAGATCATTTTAAATTATGGTTAATAAAAGAATTCCGCGAAACTCTATCACATTTGTTCAATTTACGTCGCTCCTATTTCAGATAGCGTATTGGGCTAAGCGGCATCTCAAAGCGCATGAAATGACGAGTAAAATGCACTATTAAACTTCTAGGATAAGGCAAACGGAGACCCGATTAGACCATTTTATATTACGGTTAATATAAGAATTCAGCGTAATTCTATCACATTTGTTCAACTTACGTCCCTCCTATTTCAGATAGCGTACTGGGCTAGGCGGCATCTTAAAGCGCGTGGAATGGCGAGTAAAATGCACTCTTAAACATCTATGATAGGGCAATCAGAGACCCGATTAGATCATTTTATATTTTGGTTAATATAAGAATTCAGCGTAATTCTATCACATTTGTTCAATTTACGTCGCTCCTATTTCAGATAGCATATTGGGCTAAGCGGCATCTCAAAGCGCATGAAATGACGAGTGAAAGGCACTATTAAACTTCTAGGGTAGGGCGAACAAAGACCCGATTAGATCATTTTACATTAAGGTTAATATAAGAATTCAGCGAAATTCTATCACATTTGTTCAGTTTACGTCGCTCCTATTTCAGATGGCGTATTGTGCTAAGCTGCATCTCAAAGCGCAAGAAATGGCTCGTAAAATGCACTATTAAACTTCTAGGGTATGGCAAACAGAGACCCGATTAGATCATTTTATATTTTGGTTAATATAAGAATTCAGCGAAATTCTATCACATTTGTTCAATTTACGTCGCTCCTATTTCAGATAGCGTATTGGGCTTAGCGGCATCTCAAAGCGCATGAAATGGCGAGTAAAATGCACTATTAAACTTCTAGGATAAGGCAAACAGAGACCCGATTAGATCATTTTATATTACGGTTAATATAAGAATTCAGAATAATTCTGTGACATTTGTTCAACTTACGTAGCTCCTATTTCAGATAGCGTATTGGGCTAAGCGGCATCTCAAAGTGCATGAAATGGCGAGTAAAATGCACTATTATACTTCTAGGGTAGGGAATCAGAGACCCGATTAGATCATTTTATATTATGGTTAATTTAAGAATTCAGCAAAATTCTATTACATTTGTTCAATTTACGTCGTTCCTATTTCAGATAGCATACTGGG
>CAKAJE020000906.1:0-23489 GCA_916610135.2 Macropis europaea
TGGAATGACGAGTAAAATGCACTGTTAAACTTCTAGGATAAGGCAAACAGAGACCCGATTAGATCATTTTATATTACGGTTAATATAAGAATTCAGCGTAATTCTGTGACATTTGTTCAACTTACGTAGCTCCTATTTCAGATAGCGTACTGGGCTAGGCGGCAACGTAAAGCGCGTGGAATGGCGAGTAAAATGCACTATTAAACTTCTATGATAGGGCAATCAGAGACCCGATTAGATCATTTTATATTTTGTTTAATATAAGAATTCAGCGAAATTCTATCACATTTGTTCAATTTACGTCGCTCCTATTTCAGATAGCGTATTGGGCTAAGCGTCATCTTAAAGGGCGCGGAATAGCGCGTAAAATGCACTATTAAACTTCTATGATAGAGCAATCAGAGACCCGATTAGATCATTTTATATTTTGTTTACTATAACATTTCAGGGAAATTCTATCCCATTTGTTCAATTTACGTCGCTCCTATTCCAAATAGCGTATTGGGCTAAGCGGCATCTCAAAGCGCAAGAAATGGCGAGTAAAATGCACTATTAAACTTCAAGGGTAGGGCAAACAGAGACCCCATTAGATCATTTTATATTATGGTTAATTTAAGAATTCAGCGAAAGTCTATCACATTTGTTCAATTTACGTTGCTCCTATTTCAGATAGCGTATTGGGCGAAGCGGCATCTCAAAGCGCAAGAAATGGCGAGTAAAATGCACTATTAAACTTCTAGGGTAGGGCAAACAGAGACCAGTTTAGATCATTTTATATTATGGTTAATTTAGGAATTCAGCGAAATTCTATCACATTTGTTCAATTTACGTCGATCCTATTGCAGATAGCGTATTGGGCTAAGCGGCATCTCAAAGCGCAAGAAATGGCGAGTAAAATGCACTATTAAACTTCTAGGGTAGGGCAATCAGAGACCCGATTTGATCATTTTATATTATGGTTAATTTAAGAATTCAGCGAAATTCTATCACATTTGTTCAATTTAGGTCGCTCCTATTTCAGATAGCGTATTGGGCTAAGCGGCATCTCAAAGCGCATGAAATGGCGAGTAAAATGCACTGTTAAACTTGTAGGGTAGGTCAAACAGAGACCCGATTAGATCATTTCATATTATGGTTAATTTAAGAATTCAGAAAAATTCTATCACATTTGTTCAATTTACGTCGCTCCTATTTCAGATGGCGTACTCGGATAGCCGGCATCTTAAAGCGCGTGGAATGGCGAGTAAAATGCACTATTAAACTTGTAGGGTAATGCAAACAGAGAGCCGATTAGATCATTTTATATTACGGTTATATAAGATTTCAGGGAAATTCTATCACATTTGTTCAATTTACGTCGCTCCAATTTCAGATAGCTATTGGGCTAAGCGGCATCTCAAAGCGCATGAAATGACGGGAGAAATGCACTATTAAGCTTCTTGGGTAGGGCGAACAGAGACCCGATTACATCAGTTTATATTATGGTTAATATAAGAATTCAGCGAAATTCTATCACATTTGTTCAATTTGCGTCGTTCCTATTTCAGATAGCGTATTGGGCTAAGCGGCATCTCAAAGCGCATGAAATGACGAATAAAATGCACTATTAAGCTTCTACGCTATGGCGAACAGAGACCCGATTAGATCATTTAACATTATGGTTAATAAAAGAATTCAGCGAAGTTCTATCACATTTGTTTAATTTACGTCGCTCCTATTTCAGATAGCTTATTGGGCTAAGCGGCATCGCAAAGCGCATGAAATGACGAGTGAAATGCACTATTAAACTTCTAGGTTAGGGCAAACAGGGACCCGATTAGATCATTTCATATTATGGTTAATTTAAGAATTCAGCAAAATTCTATCACATTTGTTCAATTTACGTCGCTCCTATTTCAGATAGCGTATTGGGCTAAGCGGCATCACAAACCGCATGAAATGGCGAGTAAAATGCACTATTAAACTTCTAGGGTAGGGCAAGCAGAGACCCGATGACATCATCTAATATTATGGTTAATTTAAGAATTCAGCGAAATTCTATCACATTTGTTCAATTTACGTCGCTCCTATTTAAGATAGCGTATTGGGCTAAGCGGCATCTCAAAGCGCATGAAATGGCGAGTAAAATGCACTATTAAACTTCTGGGATAAGGCAAACAGAGACCCGATTAGATCATTTTATATTACGGTTAATATAAGAATTCAGCGTAATTCTATCACATTTGTTCAACTTACGTCGCTCCTATTTCAGATAGCGTACTGGGCTAGGCGGCATCTTAAAGCGCGTGGAATGGCGAGTAAAATGCACTACTAAACTTCTAGGGTAGGGCATACAGAGACCCGATTAGATCATTTCATATTACGGTTTATTTAAGAATTCAGAAAAATTCTATCACATTTGTTCAATTTACGTCGCTCCTATTTCAGATAGCTTATTGGGCTAAGCGGTATCTCAAAGCGCATGAAATGACGAGTGAAATGCACTATTAATCTTCTAGAGTAGGGCGAACAGAGACCCGATTAGATGATTTTACATTTAGGTTAACATAAGGATTCAGCGAGATTCTCTCACATTTGTTCAATTTACGTCGCTGATATTTCAGATAGCGTATTGGGCTAAGCGGCATCTCAAAGCGCAAGAAATGGCGTGTGAAATGCACTATTAAACTTCTAGGGTAGGGCAAACAGAGACCCGATTAGATCATTTTACATTATGTTTAATTTAAGAATTCAGCGAAATTCTATCACATTTGTTCAATTTACGTCGCTCCTATTTCAGACAGCGTATTGGGCTCAGCGGCATCTCAAAGCGCATGAAATGGCGAGTGAAATGCACTATTAGACTTCTATGGTAGGGCGAACAGAGACCCGATTAGATCATTTTACGTTAAGGTTAATATAAGAATTCAGGGAAATTCTATCACATTTTTCAGTTTACGTGACTCCTATTTCAGATAGCGTATTGTGCTACGCGGCATCTCAAAGCGCATGAAATGGCGAGTAAAATGCACTATTAAACTTCTAGGGTAGGGCAAACAGAGACCCGATTATATCATTTTATATTATGGTTAATTTAAGAATTCAGCGAAATTCTATCACATTTTTTCAATTTACGTCGCTACTATTTCAGATAGCGTATTGGGCTAAGCGGCATCTCAAAGCGCATGAAATGGCTAGTATAATGCACTATTAAACTTCTGGGATAAGGCAAACAGAGACCCGATTAGATCATTTTATATTACGGTTAATATAAGAATTCAGCGTAATTCTATCACATTTGTTCAACTTACGTCGCTCCTATTTCAGATAGCGTACTGGGCTAGGCGGCATCTTAAAGCGCGTGGAATGGCGAGTAAAATGCACTACTAAACTTCTATGATAGGGCAATCAGAGACCCGATTAGATCATTTCATATTTTGGTCAATATAAGAATTCAGCGAAATTCTATCACATTTGTTCAATTTACGTCGCTCCTATTACAGATAGCTTATTGTGCTTAGCGGCATCTCAAAGCGCATGAAGTGACGAGTGAGATGTACTATTAAACCTCTAGGGTAAGGCAAACAGAGACCCGATTAGATCATTTCATATTATGGTTAATTTAAGAATTCAGCAAAATTCTATCACATTTGTTCAATTTACGTCGTTCCTATTTCAGATAGCGTCCTGGGCTAAGCGGCATCTAATAGCGCATGAAATGGCGAGTATAATGCACTATTAAACTTCTAGGATAAGGCAAACAGAGACCCGATTAGATCATTTTATGTTACGGTTAATATAAGAATTCAGCGTAATTCTATCACATTTGTACAAGTTACGTCGCTCCTATTTTAGATAGCGTACTGGGCTAGGCGGCATCTTAAAGCGCGTGGAATGGCGAGTAAAATGCACTACTAAACTTCTATGATAGGGCAATCAGGCACCCGATTAGATCATTTTATATTTTGTTTAATATAAGATTTCAGGGTAATTCTATCACATTTGTTGAATTTACGTCGCTCCTCTTTCAGTTAGCGTATTCGGCTAAGCGGCATCTCAAAGAGCATGAAATGGCGAATAAGATGCACTATTAAACTTCTAGGCAAGGGCGAACAGAGACCCGATTAGATCATTTTACATTATGGTTAATAAAAGAATTCAGCGAAATTCTATCACATTTGTTCATCTTATGTCGCTCGTAATTCAGATAGCGTATTGGGCTAAGCGGCATCTCAAAGTGCATGAAATGGCGAATAAAATGCACTATTAAAATTCTATGATAGGGCAAACAGAGACCCGAATAGATCATTTTACATTATGGTTAATAAAAGAATTCAGCAAAATTCTATCACATTTATTCAATTTACGTCGCTCCTATTGCAGATAGCGAACTGGGCTAGGCGGCATCTTAAAGCGCGTGGAATGGCGAGTAATATGCTCTACTAAACTTCTATGATAGGGCAATCAGAGACCCGATTAGATCATTTTATATTTTGTTTAATATAAGGTTTCAGGGAAATTCTAACACATTTGTTCAATTTACGTCGCTCCTATTTCAGATAGCTTATTGGGCTAAGCGGCATCTGAAGGCGCATGAAATGGCGAGTAAAATGCACTATTAAACTTCTATGATAGGGCAATCAGAGACCCGATTAGATCATTTTATATTTTGGTTAATATAAGAATTCAATGAAATTCTATCACATTCGTTCAATTTACGTCGCTCCTATTACAGATAGCTTATTGGGCTTAGCGGCATCTCAAAGCGCATGGAATGACGAGTGAAATTCACTATTAACCTTCTCGGGTAGGGTAAACAGTGACGCGATTAGATCATTTTATATTATGGTTAATTTAAGAATTCAGCAAAATTCTATCACATTTGCTCAATTTACGTCGCTCCTATTTCAGATAGCGTATTGGGATAAGCGGTATCTCAAAGCGCATGAAATGGCGAGTAAAATGCAATACTAAACTTCTAGGATAAGGCAAACAGAGACCCGATTAGATTATTTTATATTACGGTTAATATAAGAATTCAGCGTAATTCTATCACATTTGTTCAACTTACGTCGCTCCTAATTTAGATAGCGTACTGGGCTAGGCGGCATCTTAAAGCGCGTGGAATGGCGAGTAAAATGCACTGTTAACCTTCTATGATAGGGCAATCAGAGACCAGACTAGATCATTTTATACTTTGGTTAATATAAGAATTCAGCGAAATTCTATCACTTTTGTTCAACTTACGTCGCTCCTATTCCAGATAGCGTATTGGGCTAAGCGGCATCTCAAAGCGCATGAAACGGCGAATAAAATGCACTATTAAACTTCTAGGCTACGGCGAACAGAGACCCGATTAGATCATTTTATTTTATGGTTAAGATAAGATTTCAGGGAGATTCTATCACATCTGTTCAATTTACGTCGCTCCTATTTCAGATAGCGTATTCGGCTAAGCGGCATCTCAAAGCGCATACAATGGCGAATAAAATGCACTATTAAACTTCTAGGCTAGGGCGAACAGAGACCCGATTAGATCATTTTATATTTTGGTTAATATAAGAATTCTGCGAAATTCTATCACATTTGTTCAATTTACGTCGCTCCTATTTCAGATAGCTTATTGGGCTTAGCGGCATCTCAATCCGCATGAAATGTCGAGTATAATGCACTATTAAACCTCTAGGATAAGGTAAACAGAGACCCGATTAGATCATTTTACATTAAGGTTAATATGAGAATTCAACGAAATTCTATCACATTTGTTCAATTTACGTCGCTTCTATTACAGATAGCTTATTGGGCTTAGCGGCATCTCAAAGCGCATGAAATGACGAGTGAAATGCACTATTACACTTCTAGGGTAGGGCAAACAGATACCCGATTAGGTCATTTTATATTATGGTTAATTTAAGAATTCAGCAAAATTCTCTCACATTTGTTCAATTTACGTCGTTCCTATTTCAGATAGCGTCCTGGGCTAAGCGGCATCTAAAAGCGCATGAAATGGCGATTATAATGCACTATTATACTTCTAGGATAAGGCAAACAGAGACCCGATTAGATCATTTTATATTACGGTTAATATAAGAATGCAGCGTGAATCTATCACATTTGTTCAAGTTACGTCGCTCCTATTTCAGATAGCGTACTGGGCTAGGCGGCATCTTAAAGCACGTGGAATGGCGAGTAAAATGCACTATTAAACTTCTATGATAGGGCAATCAGAGACCCGATTAGATCATTTTACATTATGGTTAATAAAAGAATTCGCGGCATCACAAAGCGAGTGAAATGCACCATTAGACTTCTATGCTAGGGGGAACAGAGACCCGATTAGATCATTTTACATTAAGGTTAATATAAGGATTCACGGAAATTCTATCACATTTGTTCAATTTACGTCGCTCCTACTTCAGACAGCGTATTGGGCCATGCGGCATCTCAAAGCGCATGAAATGGCGAGTAAAATGCACTATTAAACTTCTAGGGTAGGGCAAACAGAGACCCGATGAGATCATTTTATATTATGGTTAATTTAAGAATTCAGCGAAATTCTATCACATTTGTTCAATTTACGTCGCTCCTATTTCAGATAGCGTATTGGTCTAAGCGGCCTCTCAAGGCGGGTGAAATGGCGAGTAAAATGCGCTATTAAACTTTTAGGATAAGGCAAACGGAGACCCGATTAGATCATTTTATATTACGGTTAATATAAGAATTCAGCGTAATTCTATCACATTTGTTCATCTTACGTCGCTCCTATTTCAGATAGCGTATTGGGCTAAGCGGCCTCTCAAGGCGCGTGAAATGGCGAGTAAAATGCGCTATTAAACTTTTAGGATAAGGCAAACGGAGACCCGATTAGATCATTTTATATTACGGTTAATATAAGAATTCAGCGTAATTCTATCACATTTGTTCATCTTACGTCGCTCCTATTTCAGATCGCGTACTGGGCTAGGCGGCATCTTAAAGCGCGTGGAAGGGCGAGTAAAATGCACTACTAAACTTCTATGATAGAGCAATCAGAGACCCGATTAGATCATTTTATATTTTGTTTAATATAAGATTTCAGGGAAATTCTATCACATTTGTTCAATTTACGTCGCTCCTATTTCAGATAGCGTATTGGGCTAAGCGGCATCAGAAAGCGCATGAAATGGCGAACATAATGCACTATTAAACTTCTAGGCTAGGGCGAACAGAGACCAGATTAGATCATTTTATATTTTGGTGAACATAAGGATTCTGCGAAATTTTATCACATTTGTTCAATTTACGTCGCTCCTATTTCAGATAGCTTATTGGGCTAAGCGGCATCTGAAGGCGCCTGAAGTGACGAGTAAATTGCACTATTAAACTTCTAGGGTAGGGCAAACAGAGACCCGATTAGATCATTTTATATTATGGTTAATTTAAGATGTCAGCAAAATTCTATCACATTTGTTCAATTTACGTCGCTCCTGTTTCAGATAGCGTGCTGGACCATGCGGCATCTTAAAGCACGTGGAATGGCGAGTAAAATGCACTATTAAACTTCTATGATAGGGCAATCAGAGACCCGATTAGATCATTTTATATTTTGGTTAATATAAGAATTCAACGAAATTCTATCACATTTGTTCAATTTACGTCGCTCCTATTACACATAGCTTATTGGGCTTAGCGGCATCTCAAAGCGCATTAAATGACGAGTGAAATGCACTATTACACTTCTAGGGTAGGGCAAACAGAGACCCGATTAGACCATTTTATATTATGGTTAATTTAAGAATTCAGCGTAATTCTATCACATTTGTTCAACTTACGTCGCTCCTATTTCAGATAGCGTACTGGGCTAGGCGGCATCTTAAAGCGCGTGGAATGGCGAGTAAAATGCACTACTAATCTTCTATGATAGGGCAATCAGAGACCCGATTAGATCATTTTATATTTTGATTAATATAAGATTTCAGGGAAATTCTACCACATTTGTTCAATTTACGTCGCTCCTATTTCAGATAGCGTATTGGGCTAAGCGGGATCTCAAAGCGCATGAAATGGCGACTAAAATGCACTATTAAACTTCTAGGCTAGGGCGAACAGAGACCCGATTAGATCATTTTACATTAAGGTTAATATAAGAAGTCACGGAAATTCTATCACATTTGTTCAACTTACGTCGCTCCTATTTCAGATAGCGTACTGGGCTAGGCGGCACCTTAAAGCGCGTGGAATGACGAGTAAAATGCACAACTTAACTTCTCTGATAGGGCAATCAGAGACCCGATTAGATCATTTTATATTTTGTTTACTATAAGATTTCACGGAAATTCTATCACATTTGTTCAATTTACGTCGCTCCTATTTCAGATAGCGTATTGGGCTATGCGGCATCTCAAAGCGCATGAAATGGCGAGTAAAATGCACTATTAAACTTCTAGGGTAGGGCAAACAGAGACCCGATGAGATCATTTTATATTATGGTTAATTTAAGAATTCAGCGAAATTCTATCACATTTGTTGAATTTACGTCGCTCCTATTTCAGATAGCGTATTGGGATAAGCGGCCTCTCAAAGCGCATGGAATGGCGAGTAAAATGCGCTCTTAAACTTCTAGGATAAGGCAAACGGAGACCCGTTCAGATCATTTTATATTATGGTTAATTTAAGAATTCAGCGAAATTCTATCACATTTGATGAATTTACGTCGTTCCTATTTCAGATAGCGTCCTAGGCTAAGCGGCATCTAAAAGCGCATGAAATGGCGAATAAAATGCACTATTAAACTTCTAGGCTACGGCGAACAGAGACCCGATTTGATCATTTTATATTATGGTTAAGATAAGATTTCAGGGAGATTCTATCACATCTGTTCAATTTACGTCGCTCCTATTTCAGATAGCGTATTCGGCTAAGCGGCATCTCAAAGCGCATACAATGGCGAATAAAATGCACTATTAAACTACTAGGCTAGGGCGAACAGAGACCCGATTAGATCATTTTATATTTTGTTTAATATAATATTTCAGGGAAATAGTATTGAGGTGTATGGTGTGCGTAATGGATAACTCCGATTTGCGTTACACGCTCAATTTATTTACAATTAATATAACAGAATAAGAACAGGTATTGTCTGCGTCGCACGGTCGTACACGTGGTGAGTCGCAAGAGGTTCTGCCTCGTGTTCTCGTATGGTGACCGCGGCGCGCGGTCAGAAAACAACAGAAAAAACTCGTCGCGCAATCGGCAACCGTCGTCCGTCGCCGGTCTACGACGCGCCTGTGTTCGTACACTTTTAAAGAAAGATAGACCGTAAGCATTTAAAGAAAAGAAACTAAGCGAGGGTAATATCTCGATCTTTCACGGCAGGGATGTGGTAGCAGTGCCGTAGCTGCTACATCACCCCCCTGCCAGTGATTTACCTAATCACGAAAATCCAGCTTGAAATCTGTCGAGAAATCGTACTCGCCTACCTGCGCGGGTGGTAAATTGTGGTGTTACAATATCGCGAGATACATTTGGTTCTGTGTCGGAATTATTACAATTTTTATGTGTTAAATGATCACTTACAATATACGCAGGTTTTAACCTCTCGATTGAAATTGTGACATGTTTTCCTTGACGGTCTATTAGAAAAGTTTTATGTCCGCGGCTAATGACACGATATGGTCCATCATAAGGTTGTTGTAGAATGCCTTTCGATGCGTCGTGTCGTACGAAAACATGCTCGGAACTGGCAAGGTCTTTGTACACGAAGGTCCGCCGTGACCCATGGTGAGAACCTGCGACTGGGCTCAGATCCTGGAAATGTTGTCGCAGTTCCTTTACAAATGAAGTTGCGTCAGTGTCAGCTTCACCTGGACGCGGAGACAGGAATACTCCAGGAAGTCGCAATGGTTCGCCGTACACCAACTCTGCCGTCGTTGCTCTTAAATCTTCCCTCCAGGCTGAACGAATACCCAGCAACGTGGTGGGAAGAATCTCTGTCCAACGTTGATTTTCATGGCAACGTATGGCTGCCTTTAACTGACGGTGGAACCTTTCCACCATCCCATTAGCCGCCGGGTGATATGCCGTAGTTCTTAGATGTCTGCTACCTGTTAACAAACTTAATTGTTTAAAAAGATTGGACTCAAATTGTCTACCTTGGTCCGTGGTGATCCTTAGCGGCGTTCCAAACCGAACAATCCACCCCTCGTAAAAGGCTCGAGCTACTGTGGCTGCTTCCTGGTCGCGGAGAGGTATTGCCTCAGGCCAGCGCGTAAAGCGATCCACGCAGGTAAGGCAATATCTGTATCCTTCGGAGACAGGTAAGATGACAATGTCCAAATGAACATGTTCGAACCTCGCCGATGGTCGCGAAAAAGAACCGAGGGGTGCTGATACTTGCCTGGTGATCTTGGAGCGTTGACATTGGATACAGTTCCGGGCCCATCTTCTGCAGTCTGTTTTGATCGATGGCCAAACGTACCTTTGCGTGATCAGTTTGACAGTGGCGTTGATTCCTGGATGCGATATTTTGTGTAGTGCGTTGAATGCAGTTTGACGAAACGATTTTGTGAGGAAAGGGCGAACGGTGTCTGTAGATATGTCGCAGTAAATTTGTTGTGTACTTCCCGGAATGGATATGCGTTTTAAATTCAAACCGGTATTGCCTTGTAAGTACGTCAGTAATTCCTCGTCTTCTTCTTGCGATTTGGCCAGCATTTCAAAATCCAAAGTCTCTTCGATTTCGTCCACTCTTGACAACGCATCGGCGACAACGTTATCTCGACCTGCTACGTGGCGGATGTCCGTTGAGAATTCACTAATGAAGCTGAGATATCGAAATTGTCTTGGGGTGAATTTTTCTGGTTTCTGTTGGAAAGCGTAAATGATTGGTTTATGGTCTGTGAAGATAGTGAAAGTTCTTCCCTCGATCATATGACGGAAATATTTGACTGCGAGGTAGATAGCGAGTAATTCTCTGTCGTATGTAGCGTATTTCTGTTCCGTTGAGCTGAGTTTTTTTGAAAAGAAACCCAGTGGTTCCCAATTATCACCGATGCGTTGTTGAAGCGCGGCGCCAACAGCAGAATTCGAGGCGTCGCATATGATGGCCAATGGTGCGTCGATTTCAGGGTGTGTTACTAGAGTAGCCTCTACTAACGCCTTTTTAGAGTCTTCAAATGCTGCGGTGGCGTCTGGTGTCCAATTTACAGGTGCGCTGCCTTTTATATTGTCCGCCAGCATGTCGTTCAGAGGTGCATGTACCTGTGCGGCTTTAGGTATGAAACGTCTATAAAAATTTACCATACCTAAAAACTGCCGTAATTGTTTCGCTGTGGTCGGCCGTGGGTACTTTAAAATGGACTCAACCTTTTCGGTGGATGGTCGGGTGCCTGATTCCGACACCAGGTAGCCTAAAAATTTTAACTCCGTCCTTCCGAAGATACATTTTGCAGTATTTATCACTATACCGTATTGTTTTAGCCGTTCAAAAACTATCTTGAGGTGTTGAAGGTGTTCCTCTTCGGATGTTGAAGCCACCAGTATGTCGTCAATGTATGCGAAACAAAAGTTCAAACCTCGCAACGCTTCATCGATAAAGCGCTGAAAGGTTTGAGCCGCGTTGCGTAACCCAAACGACATGAACGGAAATTCGAATAATCCGAAAGGAGTGGTAATAGCTGTCTTCGGAATATCTTCGGGTGCAACGGGGATTTGGTTGTAAGCTCGAACGAGATCAATGGTAGAAAAAATTTTCTTACCCCGCAAAGTTTGTGTAAAATCTTCAATATGCCTGACGGGATATCGGTCCGGCAAGGTCCTGGCGTTGAGAGCACGATAATCTCCACATGGTCTCCATTCGTCACTTCCTTTTTTGGGTACCATGTGCAAAGGTGACGACCAGCTACTCTCCGACGGTCGGGTTGTTCCTAATCGCGACATGGTTTCAAATTCCTTTTTGGCTGCCTGTAGCCTACCTGGTGCAAGACGCCGTGGTTTGCAGGTAACAGGTGGACCTGGTGCAGTACGAATGTGGTGCATCGTGCTGTGTTTTGGTTCGGAAGGTGTTCCTTCCGGTTTCGTAATTTCGGGAAATCGCTGGAGTAGAACATGATAAGCGGATTCCCCGAAGACTGTTTTGATGCTCGGGACGGCTTCGCGGGCAGGCATTCCTCGTGTCGAGAGAGACGTCACTTGATCTAAGAGACGGCGATTGCGAACGTCTACCATTAGTCCGAAGTGAGCGAGGAAATCGACCCCGATTATGGGCCTGGAGACGTCGGCGATTACGAATCTCCATGTGAAAACCCGACGTAACCCTAAATTGAGAGTTAAAGTCGTAGTCCCGTACGTTGCGATGGTGGTGCCATTCGCTGCGGAAAGCTCGTAGGATGATTTTTCGCGCCGTCCTCGGATCATTGCTCGTGGAAAGACACAGAGGTCGGCGCCTGTGTCGACCAAAAATTGCGTCTTCGTGTCGTGATCGATGACGAAGAGACGGCGTAAAGTCGGGCTGGGGTCGCTAGCCGTCGTTAACGACTGCCCGGAATGTTTCCCGCCTGGAAGGTGCACGGCTTAATGCAGTCCCTTGCGTCGGTACCGAAACTCCAGTGGTACCAGCAAATTCCCTCCTTGCCATGTGTGCGCTTCCTCGATCGAGATCCGGAACGGCTCCGAGGACGTGAACGGGATCGAGGCTCCCTATCTCTCCGCGAGGTACGATCGCTCGTCATTTCTTGACGAAGCGCCGCTATTTCTTCTCGTAGCGACAGAGCGAGCTGCGACATTTTCAGTTGCAATAAAGCCTCGAGGGACCTACCTGCGTCGATTTCCTGCGGCGCCGGGGGTGACGCTTCGGCAATTTGATGGCGATGAGGCCTGGCATCGGTGATAGCGTCCGCCAGCTCGGCCACTTTGTCCAGTTCCGTGTCCTTCTGCGTGGCTAAAATTACCTGCGTGCTCGTCGGTAACCTCCCTAGCCAAAGGGTTCGCAATAAGGCGTCTGATACTTGCGTCCCGGCTAGGCTGCGCAGATGCCTCAAAAATTGCGAAGGTTTCCGATCGCCGATTTCCTCATGCTCCAGGAGGCGTCGCGTCTTCTGCTCTTGAGACACGCTCAAACGTCGGATCAGCTCGGTTTTTAGTTTTTCATACTGACCGGTCGCTGGCGGGTTCATTATTATGTCTCGAACCTCTGTGGCGTAACGTGGATCCAGGGCACTCAGGATATACCCGAACCTGGTGCTGTCGGTGGTCACTCCGGATACCTCGAAACTCCTTTCCACCATGCTGAACCACATTTCCGGATCGCTAGGACAAAAATCCGGTATACGAACGGCGACTCTTTCTATCGACGCTCTGCTCGTGGAGGCGTTGGCAGGGATATCCGCGTTCATGGCTGTATTGCTGCTTCAGCGGAGAGATCACTTACACTTTTAGCAGTTCTGCGCGAATTACACTATTGTATAAAAAGTTCACGGAAGTCTTTAAAAAAATACAGTCGATGGAGAGAAGAGAAAAAAAAAATTGTCTTGTCACGATCACGATCACGATCACGATCACAATCACGTCACGATCACGTCGCGATCACGTCGGGGTCACCAATAATTGAGGTGTATGGTGTGCGTAATGGATAACTCCGATTTGCGTTACACGCTCAATTTATTTACAATTAATATAACAGAATAAGAACAGGTATTGTCTGCGTCGCACGGTCGTACACGTGGTGAGTCGCAAAAGGTTCTGCCTCGTGTTCTCGTATGGTGACCGCGGCGCGCGGTCAGAAAACAACAGAAAAAACTCGTCGCGCAATCGGCAACCGTCGTCCGTCGCCGGTCTACGACGCGCCTGTGTTCGTACACTTTTAAAGAAAGATAGACCGTAAGCATTTAAAGAAAAGAAACTAAGCGAGGGTAATATCTCGATCTTTCACGGCAGGGATGTGGTAGCAGTGCCGTAGCTGCTACAGTATCACATTTGTTCAATTTGCGTCGCTCCTTTTTCAGATAGCGTATTCAGCTAAGCGGCATCGCAAAGCGCATGAAGTGGCGAATAAAATGCACTATTAAACTTCTAGGCTAGGGCGAACAGAGACCCGATCAGATCATTTTACATTATGGTTAATAAAAGAATTCGCGGCATCACAAAGCGAGTGAAATGCACCATTAGACTTCTATGGTAGGGGGAACAGAGACCCGATTAGATCATTTTACATTAAGGTTAATATAAGGATTCACGGAAATTCTATCACATTTGTTCAATTTACGTCGCTCCTATTTCAGATAGCGTATTGGACTAAGCGGCCTCTCAAAGCGCATGAAATGGCGAGTAAATTGCGCTATTAAGCTTTTAGGATAAGGCAAACGGAGACCCGATTAGATCATTTTATATTACGGTTAATATAAGAATTCAGCGTAATTCTATCACATTTGTTCATCTTACGTCGCTCCTATTTTAGATAGCCTACTGGGCTAGGCGGCATCTTAAGGCGCGTGGAAGGGCGAGTAAAATGCACTACTAAACTTTTATGATAGAGCAATCAGAGGCCCGATTAGATCATTTTATATTATGGTTAATTTAAGAATTCAGCAAAATTCTATCACATTTGTTCAGTTTACGTCGCTCCTATTTCGGATAGCGTACTGGGCTAGGCGGCATCCTAAAGCGCGTGGAGTGGCGAGTAAAATGCACTATTAATCTTCTATGATAGGGCCATCAGAGACCCGATTAGATCGTTTTATATTTTGTTTAATATAAGATTTCAGGGAAATTCTATCACATTTGTTCAATTTACGTCGCGCCTAATTCAGATAGCGTATTGGGCAAAGCGGCATCTCAAACCGCATGAAATGACGAGTAAAATGCACTATTAAACTTCTAGGGTAGGGCAAACAGAGACCCGATTAGATCATTTTATGTGATGGTTAATTTAAGAATTCAGCAAAATTCTATCACATTTGTTCAATTTACGTCGCTCCTATTTCAGATAGCGTACTGGGCTAGGCGGCAACTTAAAGCGCGTGGAATGGCGAGTAAAATGCACTATTAAACTTCTATGATAGGGCAATCAGTGACCCGATTAGATCATTTTATATTATAGTTAATTTAAGAATTCAGCGAAATTCTATCACATTTGTTCAATTTACGTCGCTCCTATTTCAGATAGCGAATTGGGCTAAGCGGCATCTCAAAGCGCATGAAATGGCGAGTAAAATGCAATACTAAACTTCTAGGATAAGGCAAACAGAGACCCGATTAGATCATTTTATATTTTTGTTAATACAAGAATTCAGCGAAATTCTATCACATTTGTTCAATTTACGTCGCTCATATTTCAGATAGCGTATTGTGATAAGCGGCATCTCAAAGCGCATGAAATGGCAAGTAAAATGCACTATTAAACTTCTAGGGTAGGGCAATCAGTGACCCGATTAGATCATTTTATATTATAGTTAATTTAAGAATTCAGCGAAATTCTATCACATTTGTTCAATTTACGTCGCTCCTGTTTCAGATAGCGTATTGGGTTATGCGGCATCTTAACGCGCTCGGAATGGCGAGTAAAATGCACTATTAAACTTCTATGCTAGGGCAATCAGAGACCCGATTAGATCATTTTATATTTTGGTTAATATAAGAATTCAGTGAAATTCTATCACATTTGTTCAATTTACGTCGCTCCTATTTCAGATAGCGTATTGGGCAAAGCGGCATCTCAAAGCGTATGAAATGGCGAATAAAATGCACTATTAAAGTTCTAGACTCGGGCGGACAGAGATCCGATTAGATCATTTTACATTATGGTTAATAAAAGAATTCAGTGAAATTCTATCACATTTGTTCAACTTATATCGCTCCAATTTCAGATAGCGTATTAGGCTAAGCGGCATCTCAAAGCGCATGAAATGACGAGTAATATGCACTATTAAAGTTCTAGGGTAGGGCAAGCAGAGACCCGATTAGATCATTTTATATTATGGTTAATTTAAGAATTCAGCAAAATTCTATCACATTCGTACAATTTAGGTCGCTCCTATTTCAGATAGCGTATTGGGCTAAGCGGCATCTCAAAGCGCATGAAATGGCGAGTGAAATGCACTATAAGACTTCTATGGTAGGGCAAACAGAGACCAGATTAGATCATTTTATATTTTGTTTAATACAAGATTTCAGGGAAATTCTATCACATTTGTTCAATTCGTGTCGCTCATATTTCAGATAGCGTATTGGGCTAAGCGGCATCTCAAAGCGCATGAAATGGCGAGTAAAATGCACTATTAAACTTCTAGGATAAGGCAAACAGATACCCGATTAGATCATTTTATATTATGGTTAATTTAAGAATTCAGCAAAATTCTATCACATTTGTTCAATTTACGTCGCTCCTATTTCGGATAGCGTACTGGGCTAGGCGGCATCCTAAAGCGCGTGGAGTGGCGAGTAAAATGCACTATTAAACTTGTATGATAGGGCAATCAGAGACGCGATTAGATCATTTTATATTTTGTTTAATACAAGATTTCAGGGAAATTATATCACATTTGTTCAATTCGTGTCGCTCATATTTCAGATAGCGTATTGGGCTGAGCGGCATCTCAAAGCGCATGAAATGGCGAGTAAAATGCACTATTAAACTCCTAGGGTAGGGCAAACAGAGACCCGATTGGATCATTTTATATTATGGTTAATTTAAGAATTCAGCAAGATTCTATCACATTTGTTGAATTTACGTAGCTCCTATTTCAGATAGCGTACTGGGCTAGGCGGCATCTTAAAGCGCGTGGAATGGCGGGTAAAATGCACTGTTAAACTTCAATGATAGGGCAGTCAGAGACCAGATTAGATCATTTTATATTTTGTTTAATATAAGTTTTCAGGGAAATCCTATCACATTTGTTCTATTTACGTCGCTCCTATTTCAGTTAGCGTATTGGGCTAACCGGCATCTCAAAGCGCATGAAATGGCGAATAAAATGGACTATTAAACTTCTAGGGTAGGGCAAACAGAGACCCGATTAGATCATTTTATATTACGGTTAATATAAGAATTCAGCGAGATTCTATCACACTTGTTCAATTTACGTCGCTTCTATTTCAGACAGCGTACTGGGCTAGGCAGCATCTTAAAGCGCGTGGAATGGCGAGTAAAATACACTATTAACCTTCTATGATAGGGCAATCAGAGACCAGATTAGATCATTTTATGTTTTGGTTAATATAAGAATTCAGCGTAATTCTATCACATTTGTTCATCTTACGTCGCTCCTATTTCAGATAGCGTACTGGGCTAGGAGGCATCTTAAAGCGCGTGGAAGGGCGAGTAAAATGCACTACTAAACTTCTATGATAGAGCAATCAGAGACCCGATTAGATCATTTTATATTTTGTTTAATATAAGATTTCAGGGAAATTCTATCACATTTGTTCAATTTACGTCGCTCCTATTTCAGATAGCGTATTGGGCTAAGCGGCATCACAAAGCGCATGAAATGGCGAACAAAATGCACTATTAAACTTCTAGGCTAGGGCGAACAGAGACCAGATTAGATCATTTTATACTTTGGTTAACATAAGGATTCTGCGAAATTTTATCACATTTGTTCAATTTACGTCGCTCCTATTTCAGATAGCTTATTGGGCTAAGCGGCATCTGAAGGCGCATGAAGTGACGAGTAAAATGCACTACTAAACTTCTAGGGTAGGGCAAACAGAGACCCGATTAGATCATTTTATATTATGGTTAATTTAAGATGTCAGCAAAATTCTATCACATTTGTTCAATTTACGTCGCTCCTGTTTCAGATAGCGTGCTGGGCCATGCGGCATCTTAAAGCGCATGAAATGGCGAGTAAAATGCACTATTAAACTTCTATGATAGGGCAATCTGAGACCAGACTAGATCATTTTATACTTCGGTTAATATAAGAATGCAGCGTAATTCTGTCACATTTGTTCAATTTACGTCGCTCCTATTTCTGATAGCGTATTGGGCTAGGCGGCATCTCAAAGCGCATGAAATGACGAGTGAAATGCACTATTAAACTTCTAGGGTAGGGCGAACAGAGACCCGATTACATAATTTTACATTAAGGTTAATATAAGTATTCAGCGAGATTCTATCACACTTGTTCAATTTACGTCGCTTCTATTTCAGACAGCGTACTGGGCTAGGCAGCATCTTAAAGCGCGTGGAATGGCGAGTAAAATACACTATTAACCTTCTATGATAGGGCAATCAGAGACCAGATTAGATCATTTTATACTTTGGTTAATATAAGAATTCAGCGAAATTCTATCACATTTGTTCAATTTACGTGGCTCCTATTTCAGATAGCGTATTGGGCTAGGCGGCATCTTAAAGCGCGTGGAATGGCGAGTAATATGCACCACTAAACTTCTATGATAGGGCAATCGGAGACCCGATTAGATCATTTTATATTTTGGTTAATATAAGTATTCAGCGAAATTCTATCACATTTGTTCAATTTACGTCGCTCCTATTACAGATAACTTATTGTGCTTAGCGGCATCTCAAAGCGCATGAAGTGGCGAGTGAAATGCACTATTAAACTTCTATGATAGGGCAATCAGAGACCCGATTAGATCATTTTATATTATGGTTAATTTAAGAATTCAGCGAAATTCTATCACATTTGTTCAATTTACGTCGTTCCAATTTCAGATAGCGTATTGGGCTAAGCGGCATCTCAAAGCGCATGAAATGGCGAATAAAATGCACTATTAAACTTCTAGGATAAGGCAAACAGAGACCCGATTAGATCATTTTATATTACGGTTAATATAAGAATGCAGCGTTATTCTATCACATTTGTTCAATTTACGTCGCTCCTATTTCAGATAGCGTATTGGGCTAAGCGGCATCTCAAAGCGTGTGGAATGGCGAGTAAAATGCACTGTTAACCTTCTATGATAGGGCAATCAGAGACCAGACTAGATCATTTTATACTTTGGTTAATATAAGAATTCAGCGAAATTCTATCACATTTGTTCAATTTACGTCGCTCCTATTTCAGATAGCGTATTGGGCTAGGCGGCATCTCAATGCGCATGAAATGACGAGTGAAATGCACTATTATACTTCTAGGGTAGGGCGAACAGAGACCCGAAGAGATCATTTTACATTAAGGTGAATATAAGAATGCAGCGTAATTCTGTCACATTTGTTCAACTTACGTCGCTCCTGTTTCAGATAGCGTATTGGGTTAAGCGTCATTTCAAAGCGCATGAAACGGCGAATAAAATGCACTATTAAACTTCTAGGCTACGGCGAACAGAGACCCGATTAGATCATTTTATTTTATGGTTAAGATAAGATTTCAGGGAGATTCTATCACATCTGTTCAATTTACGTCGCTCCTATTTCAGATAGCGTATTCGGCTAAGCGGCATCTCAAAGCGCATAGAATGGCGAATAAAATGCACTATTAAACTTCTAGGCTAGGGCGAACAGAGACCCGATTAGATCATTTTATATTTTGGTTAATATAAGAATTCTGCGAAATTCTATCACATTTGTTCAATTTACGTCGCTCCTATTTCAGATAGCTTATTGGGCTTAGCGGCATCTCAATCCGCATGAAATGTCGAGTATAATGCACTATTAAACTTCTAGGATAAGGTAAACAGAGACCCGATTAGATCATTTTACATTAAGGTTAATATGAGAATTCAACGAAATTCTATCACATTTGTTCAATTTACGTCGCTTCTATTACAGATAGCTTATTGGGCTTAGCGGCATCTCAAAGCGCATGAAATGACGAGTGAAATGCACTATTACACTTCTAGGGTAGGGCAAACAGATACCCGATTAGGTCATTTTATATTATGGTTAATTTAAGAATTCAGCAAAATTCTCTCACATTTGTTCAATTTACGTCGTTCCTATTTCAGATAGCGTCCTGGGCAAAGCGGCATCTAAAAGCGCATGAAATGGCGATTACAATGCACTATTATACTTCTAGGATAAGGCAAACAGAGACCCGATTAGATCATTTTATATTACGGTTAATATAAGAATGCAGCGTGAATCTATCACATTTGTTCAAGTTACGTCGCTCCTATTTCAGATAGCGTACTGGGCTAGGCGGCATCTTAAAGCACGTGGAATGGCGAGTAAAATGCACTATTAAACTTCTATGATAGGGCAATCAGAGACCCGATTAGATCATTTTATATTTTGGTTAATATAAGAATTCAACGAAATTCTATCACATTTGTAAAATTTACGTAGCTCCTATTACAGATAGCTTATTGGGCTTAGCGGCATCTCAAAGCGCATGAAATGACGAGTGAAATGCACTATTAAACTTCTAGGGTAGAGCAAACTGAGACCTGATTAGATCACTTTATATTATGGTTAATTTAAGAATTCAGCAAAATTCTATCACATTTGCTCAATTTACGTCGCTCCTATTTCAGATAGCGTGCTGGGCCATGCGGCATCTTAAAGCGCGTGGAATGGCGAGTAAAATGCACTATTAAACTTCTATGATAGGGCAATCAGAGACCCGATTAGATCATTTTATATTTTGGTTAATATAAGAATTCAACGAAATTCTATCACATTTGTTCAATTTACGTCGCTCCTATTACACATAGCTTATTGGGCTTAGCGGCATCTCAAAGCGCATTAAATGACGAGTGAAATGCACTATTACACTTCTAGGGTAGGGCAAACAGAGACCCGATTAGACCATTTTATATTATGGTTAATTTAAGAATTCAGCGTAATTCTATCACATTTGTTCAACTTACGTCGCTCCTATTTCAGATAGCGTACTGGGCTAGGCGGCATCTTAAAGCGCGTGGAATGGCGAGTAAAATGCACTACTAATCTTCTATGATAGGGCAGACAGAGACCCGATTGGATCATTTTATATTATGGTTAATTTAAGAATTCAGCGAAATTCTATCACATTTGTTCAATTTACGTCGCTCCTATTGCAGATAGCGTATTGGGCTAAGCGGGATCTTAAAGCGCGTGGAAGGGCGAGTAAAATGCACTACTAAACTTCTATGATAGGGCAATCAGAGACCCGATTAGATCATTTTATATTTTGATTAATATAAGATTTCAGGGAAATTCTACCACATTTGTTCAATTTACGTCGCTCCTATTTCAGATAGCGTATTGGGCTATGCGGCATCTCAAAGCGCATGAAATGGCGAGTAAAATGCACTATTAAACTTCTAGGGTAGGGCAAACAGAGACCCGATGAGATCATTTTATATTATGGTTAATTTAAGAATTCAGCGAAATTCTATCACATTTGTTGAATTTACGTCGCTCCTATTTCAGATAGCGTATTGGGATAAGCGGCCTCTCAAAGCGCATGGAATGGCGAGTAAAATGCGCTCTTAAACTTCTAGGATATGGCAAACGGAGACCCGTTCAGATCCTTTTATATTATGGTTAATTTAAGAATTCAGCGAAATTCTATCACATTTGATGAATTTACGTCGTTCCTATTTCAGATAGCGTCCTAGGCTAAGCGGCATCTAAAAGCGCATGAAATGGCGAATAAAATGCACTATTAAACTTCTAGGCTACGGCGAACAGAGACCCGATTTGATCATTTTATATTATGGTTAAGATAAGATTTCAGGGAGATTCTATCACATCTGTTCAATTTACGTCGCTCCTATTTCAGATAGCGTATTCGGCTAAGCGGCATCTCAAAGCGCATACAATGGCGAATAAAATGCACTATTAAACTACTAGGCTAGGGCGAACAGAGACCCGATTAGATCATTTTATATTTTGGTTAATATAAGAATTCAACGAAATTCTATCACATTTGTTCAATTTACGTCGCTTCTATTACAGATAGCTTATTGGGCTTAGCGGCATCTCAAAGCGCATGAAATGACGAGTGAAATGCACTATTAAACTTCTAGGGTAGGGCAAACAGAGACCCGATTAGGTCATTTTATATTATGGTTAATTTAAGAATTCAGCAAAATTCTCTCACATTTGTTCAATTTACGTCGTTCCTATTTCAGATAGCGTCCTGGGCTAAGCGGCATCTAAAAGCGCATGAAATGGCGATTATAATGCACTATTATACTTCTAGGATAAGGCAAACAGAGACCCGATTAGATCATTTTATATTACGGTTAATATAAGAATGCAGCGTGAATCTATCACATTTGTTCAAGTTACGTCGCTCCTATTTCAGATAGCGTACTGGGCTAGGCGGCATCTTAAAGCACGTGGAATGGCGAGTAAAATGCACTATTAAACTTCTATGATAGGGCAATCAGAGACCCGATTAGATCATTTTATATTTTGGTTAATTTAAGAATTCAACGAAATTCTATCACATTTGTAAAATTTACGTAGCTCCTATTACAGATAGCTTATTGGGCTTAGCGGCATCTCAAAGCGCATGAAATGACGAGTCAAATGCACTATTAAACTTCTAGGGTAGAGCAAACTGAGACCTGATTAGATCACTTTATATTATGGTTAATTAAGAATTCAGCAAAATTCTATCACATTTGCTCAATTTACGTCGCTCCTATTTCAGATAGCGTACTGGGCTAGGCGGCATCTTAAAGCGCGTGGAATGGCGAGTAAAATGCACTACTAAACTTCTATGATAGGGCAATCAGAGACCCGATTAGATCATTTTACATTATGGTTAATAAAAGAATTCGCGGCATCACAAAGCGAGTGAAATGCACCATTAGACTTCTATGGTAGGGGGAACAGAGACCCGATTAGATCATTTTACATTAAGGTTAATATAGGATTCACGGAAATTCTATCACATTTGTTCAATTTACGTCGCTCCTACTTCAGACAGCGTATTGGGCTATGCGGCATCTCAAAGCGCATGAAATGGCGAGTAAAATGCACTATTAAACTTCTAGGGTAGGGCAAACAGAGACCCGATGAGATCATTTTATATTATGGTTAATTTAAGAATTCAGCGAAATTCTATCACATTTGTTCAATTTACGTCGCTCCTATTTCAGATAGCGTATTGGGCTAAAGCGGCCTCTCAAGGCGCGTGAAATGGCGAGTAAAATGCGCTATAAACTTTTAGGATAAGGCAAACGGAGACCCGATTAGATCATTTTATATTACGGTTAATATAAGAATTCAGCGTAATTCTATCACATTTGTTCATCTTACGTCGCTCCTATTTCAGATCGCGTACTGGGCTAGGCGGCATCTTAAAGCGCGTGGAAGGGCGAGTAAAATGCACTACTAAACTTCTATGATAGAGCAATCAGAGACCCGATTAGATCATTTTATATTTTGTTTAATATAAGATTTCAGGGAAATTCTATCACATTTGTTCAATTTACGTCGCGCTCCTATTTCAGATAGCGTATTGGGCTAAGCGGCATCAGAAAGCGCATGAAATGGCGAACATAATGCACTATTAAACTTCTAGGCTAGGGCGAACAGAGACCAGATTAGATCATTTATATTTTGGTTAACATAAGGATTCTGCGAAATTTTATCACATTTGTTCAATTTACGTCGCTCCTATTTCAGATAG
>CAKAJE020000907.1:0-34881 GCA_916610135.2 Macropis europaea
GGGTCTCTGATTGCCCTATCATAGAAGTTTAATAGTGCATTTTACTCGCCATTTCATGCGCTTTGAGATGCCACTTAGCCCAATACGCTATCTGAAATATCAGCGACGTAAATTGAACAAATGTGAGAGAATTTCGCTGAATTCTTATATTAACCAAAATATAAAATGATCTAATCGGGTCTCTGATTGCCCTATCATAGAAGTTTAGTAGTGTATTTTACTCGCCCTTCCACGCGCTTTAAGATGCCGCCTAGCCCAGTACGCTATCTGAAATAGGAACGACGTAAATTGAACAAATGTGATAGAATTTTGCTGACTTCTTAAATTAATCATAATATAAAATGATCTAATCGGGTCTCTGTTCGCCCTAGCCTAGAAGTTGAATAGCTCATTTTATTCGCCATTTCATGCGCTTTGAGATGCCGCTTAGCCCAATACGCTATCTGAAATATCAGCGACGTAAATTGAACAAATGTGATAGAATTTTGCTGACTTCTTAAATTAATCATAATATAAAATGAGCTAATCGGGTCTCTGTTTGCCCTACCCTAGAAGTTTAATAGTGCATTTCACTCGTCACTTCATGCGCTTTGAGATGCCGCTAAGCCCAATAAGCTATCTGAAATAGGAGCGACGTAAATTGAAGAAATGAGAAAGAATTATGCTGAATTCTTAAATTGACCATAATATAAAATGATCTAATCGGGTCTCTGTTTGCCCTACCCTAGAAGTTTAGTAGTGCATTTTACTCGCCCTTCCACGCGCTTTAAGATGCCGCCTAGCCCTGTACGCTATCTGAAATAGGAGCGACGTAAGTTGAACAAATGTGATAGAATTACGCTGAATTCTTATATTAACCGTAATATAAAATGATCTAATCGGGTATATGTTTGCCTTACCCTAGAAGTTTAATAGTGCATTTTAATCGCCATTTCATGGGCTTTGAGATGCCGCTTAGCCCAATACGCAATCTGAAATAGGAGCGACGTAAATTGAACAAATGTGATAGAATTTCGGTGAATTCTTAAATTAACCATAATATAAAATGATCTAATCGGGCCTCTGTTTGCCCTACCCTAGAAGTGTAATAGTGCATTTTACTCGCCATTCCACGCGCTTTAAGATGCCGCTTAGCCCAATACGCTATCTGAAATAGGAGCGACGTAAATGGAACAAATGTGATACAATTTCGCTGAATTCTTATATTAACCAAAATATAAAATGATCTAATCAGGTCTCTGATTGCCCTATCATAGAAGTTCAATAGTGCATTTTACTCGCCATTTCATGCGCTTTGAGATGCCGCTTAGCCCAATACGCTGTCTGAAATAGGAGCGACGTAAATTGAACAAATGTGATAGAATTTCGGTGAATTCTTATATTAAGCAAAATATAAAATGATCTAATCGGGTCTCTGATTGCCCTATCATAGAAGTTTAACAGTGCATTTTACTCGCCATTCCTCGCGTTTTAAGATGCCGCCAAGCCCAGTACGCTAGCTGAAATAGGAACGACGTAAATTGAAAAAATGTGATAGAATTTCGCTGAATTCTTAAATTAATCATTATATAAAATGATCTAATCGGGTCTCTGTTTGCCCTACCCTAGAAGTTTAATAGTGCAGTTTACTCGCCATTTCATGCACTTTGAGATGCTGCTTACTCCAATACGCTAACTGAAATAGGAGCGACGTAAATTGAACAAATGTGATAGAATTTTGCTGAATTCTTAAATTAACCATAATATAAAATGATCTAATCGGGTCTCTGTTTGCCCTACCCTAGAAGTTTAGTAGTGCATTTTACTCGCCCTTCCACGCGCTTTAAGATGCCGCCTAGCCCTGTACGCTATCTGAAATAGGAGCGACGTAAGTTGAACAAATGTGATAGAATTACGCTGAATTCTTATATTAACCGTAATATAAAATGATCTAATCGGGTATATGTTTGCCTTACCCTAGAAGTTTAATAGTGCATTTTAATCGCCATTTCATGGGCTTTGAGATGCCGCTTAGCCCAATACGCAATCTGAAATAGGAGCGACGTAAATTGAACAAATGTGATAGAATTTCGGTGAATTCTTAAATTAACCATAATATAAAATGATCTAATCGGGCCTCTGTTTGACCTACCCTAGAAGTGTAATAGTGCATTTTACTCGCCATTCCACGCGCTTTAAGATACCGCTTAGCCCAATACGCTATCTGAAATAGGAGCGACGTAAATGGAACAAATGTGATACAATTTCGCTGAATTCTTATATTAACCAAAATATAAAATGATCTAATCGGGTCTCTGTTTGCCCTACCCTAGAAGTTTAATAGTGCAGTTTACTCGCCATTTCATGCACTTTGAGATGCTGCTTATTCCAATACGCTAACTGAAATAGGAGCGACGTAAATTGAACAAATGTGATAGAATTTCACTGAATTCTTATATTAACCAAAATATAAAATGATCTAATCGGGTCTCTGATAGCCCTATCATAGAAGTTTAATAGTGCATTTTACTCGCCATTCCACGCGCTTTAAGATGCCGCCTAGCCCAGTACGCTATCTGAAAGAGGAGCGACGTAAGTTGAACAAATGTGATAGAATTACGCTGAATTCTTATATTAACCGTAATATAAAATGATCTAATCGGGTCTCTGTTTGCCTTATCCTAGAAGTTTAATAGTGCATTTTACTCGCCATTTCATACGCATTGAGATGCCGCTTAGCCCAATACGCTATCTGAAATAGGAGCGACGTAAGTTGAACAAATGTGATAGAATTTCGCTGACTTCTTAAATTAATAATAATATAAAATGATATAATCGGGTCTCTGTTTGCCCTACCCTAGAAGTTTAATAGTGCATTTTACTCGCCATTTCATGCGCTTTGAGATGCCGCTTAGCCCATTACGCTATCTGAAATAGGAGCGACGTAAATTAAACAAAAGTGATACAATTTCGCTGAATTCTTATATTAACCAAAATATAAAATGATCTAATCAGGTCTCTGATTGCCCTATCATAGAAGTTTAATATTGCATTTTACTGGCCATTCCACGCGCTTTAAGATGCCGCCTAGCTCAGTACGCTATCTGAAATAGGAGCGACGAAAGTTGAACAAATGTGATAGAATTACGCTGAATTCTTATATTAACCAAAATATAAAATGATCTAATCGGGTCTCTGATTACCCTATCATAGAAGTTTAATAGTGAATTTTACTCGCCATTCCACGCGCTTTAAGATGCCGCATAGCCCAGTACGCTATCTGAAATAGGAGCGACGTAAACTGAACAAATGTGATAGAATTTTGTTGAATACTTAAATTAACCAAAATATAAAATGACCTAATCGGGTCTCTGATTGCTCTATCATAGTAGTTTAGTAGTGCATTTTACTCGCCATTCCACGCGCTTTAAGATACCGCCTAGCCGAGTGCGCTATCTGAAATAGGAGCGACGAAAGTTGAACAAATGTGATAGAATTACGCTGAATTCTTATATTAACCGTAATATAAAATGATCTAATCGGGTCTCTGTTTGCCCTACCCTAGAAGTTTAATAGTGCATTTCACTCGTCACTTCATGCGCTTTGAGATGCCGGTACGCACAATAAGCTATCTGTAATAGGAGCGACGTAAATTGAGCAAATGTGATAGAATTTCGCTGAATTCTTTTATTAACCAAAATGTAAAATGATCTAATCGGGTCTCTGTTCGCCCTCGCCTAGAAGTTTAATACTGCATTTTATTCGCCATTTCATGCGCTTTGAGATGCCGCTTAGCCCAATACGCTATCTGAAATAGCAGCGACGTAAATTAAACAAATGTGATAGAATGTCCCTGAAATCTTATATTAAACAAAATGTAAAATGATCTAATCGGGTCTCTGATTGCCCTATCATAGAAGTTTAAGAGTGCATTTTACTCGCCATTTCTTGCGCTTTGCGATGCCGCATAGCCCAATACGCTATCTGAAATATCAGCGACGTAAGTTGAACAAATGTGATAGAATTTCGCTGAATTCTTTTATTAAACAAAATATAAAATGATCTAATCGGGTCTCTGATTGCCCTATCATAGAAGTTTAATAGTGCATTTTACTCGCCATTTCATGCGCTTTGAGATGCCACTTAGCCCAATACGCTATCTGCAATAGGAGCGACGTAAGTTGAACAAATGTGATAGAATTTCGCTGAATTCTTAAATTTACCATAATATAAAATGATCTAATCCGGTCTCTGTTTGCCCTACCCTAGAAGATTAATAGTGCATTTTACTCGCCATTTCATGCGCTTTCAGATGCCGCTTAGCCCAATACGCTATCTTTAATAGGAGCGACGTAAATTGAACAAATGTGATAGAATTTCGCTGAATTCTTATATTAACCAAAATATAAAATGACCTAATCGGGTCTCTGATTGCTCTATCATAGTAGTTTAGTAGTGCATTTTACTCGCCATTCCACGCGCTTTAAGATACCGCCTAGCCCAGTGCGCTATCTGAAATAGGAGCGACGAAAGTTGAACAAATATGATAGAATTACGCTGAATTCTTATATTAACCGTAATATAAAATGATCTAATCGGGTCTCTGATTGCCCTATCATAGAAGTTTAATAGTGCATTTTACTCGCCTTTCCACGCGCTTTAAGATGCCGCCTAGCCCAGTACGCTATCTGAAATAGGAACGACGTAAATTGAACAAATGTGATAGAATTTCGGTGAATTCTTAAATTAACCATAATATAAAATGATCTAATCGGGACTCTGTTTGCCCTACCCTAGAAGTTTAATAGTGCATTTTACTCGTCATTTCATGCGCTTTGAGATGTCGCATAGCCCAATACGCTATCTGAAATAGGAACGACGTAAATTGAACAAATGTGATAGAATTTTTCTGAATTCTTAAATTAACCATAATATAAAATAATCTAATCGGGTCTCTGTTTGCCCTACCATTGAAGTTTAATAGTGCATTTTACTCGCCATTTTATGCGCTTTGAGATGCCGCTAAGCCCAATACGCTATCTGAAATAGGAGCGACGTAAATTGAAGAAATGAGAAAGAATTATGCTGAATTCTTAAATTGACCATAATATAAAATGATCTAATCGGGTCTCTGTTTGCCCTACCCTAGAAGTTTAATATTGCATTTCACTCGCCATTTCATGCGCTTTGAGGTGCCGCTTAGCCCAATATGCTATCTGAAATAGGAGCGACGTAAATTGAACAAATGTGATAGAATTTCCCTGAAATCTTATATAAAACAAAATATAAAATGATCTAATCGGGTCTCTGATTGTCCTATCATGGAAGATTAGTAGTGCATTTTACTCACCCTTCCACGCGCTTTAAGATGCCGCCTAGCCCAGTACGCTATCTGAAATAGGAGCGACGTAAATTGAACAAATGTGATAGAATTTTGCTGAATTCTTAAATTAACCATAATATAAAATGATCTAATCGGGTCTCTGTTTGCCCTACCCTAGAAGTTTAGTAGTGCATTTTACTCGCCTTCCACGCGCTTTAAGATGCCGCCTAGCCCTGTACGCTATCTGAAATAGGAGCGACGTAAGTTGATCAAATGTGATAGAATTACGCTAATTCTTATATTAACCGTAATATAAAATGATCTAATCGGGTATCTGTTTGCCTTACCCTAGAAGTTTAATAGTGCATTTTAATCGCCATTTCATGGGCTTTGAGATGCCGCTTAGCCCAATACGCTATCTGAAATAGGAGCGACGTAAATTGAACAAATGTGATAGAATTACGCTGAATTCTTATATTAACCGTAATATAAAATGATCTAATCGGGTCTCTGTTTGCCCTACCCTAGAAGTTTAATATTGCATTTCACTCGCCATTTCATGCGCTTTGAGGTGCCGCTTAGCCCAATATGCTATCTGAAATAGGAGCGACGTAAATTGAACAAATGTGATAGAATTTCCCTGAAATCTTATATAAAACAAAATATAAAATGATCTAATCGGGTCTCTGATTGTCCTATCATGGAAGATTAGTAGTGCATTTTACTCACCCTTCCACGCGCTTTAAGATGCCGCCTAGCCCAGTACGCTATCTGAAATAGGAGCGACGTAAATTGAACAAATGTGATAGAATTTTGCTGAATTCTTAAATTAACCATAATATAAAATGATCTAATCGGGTCTCTGTTTGCCCTACCCTAGAAGTTTAGTAGTGCATTTTACTCGCCTTCCACGCGCTTTAAGATGCCGCCTAGCCCTGTACGCTATCTGAAATAGGAGCGACGTAAGTTGATCAAATGTGATAGAATTACGCTAATTCTTATATTAACCGTAATATAAAATGATCTAATCGGGTATCTGTTTGCCTTACCCTAGAAGTTTAATAGTGCATTTTAATCGCCATTTCATGGGCTTTGAGATGCCGCTTAGCCCAATACGCTATCTGAAATAGGAGCGACGTAAATTGAACAAATGTGATAGAATTACGCTGAATTCTTATATTAACCGTAATATAAAATGATCTAATCGGGTCTCTGTTTGCCTTATTCTAGAAGTTTAATAGTGCATTATACTCGCCATTTCATGCGCTTTGAGATGCCGCTTAGCCCAATAAGCTATCTGAAATAGGAGCGACGTAAATTAAACAAATGTGATAGAATTTCTCTGAATTCTTATATTAACCAAAATATAAAATGATCTAATCGGGTCTCTGATTGCCCTGTCATAGAAGTTTAATGGTGCATTTTACTCGCCATTCCACGCGCTTTAAGTTGCCGCCTAGCCCAGTACGCTATCTGAAATAGGAGCTACGTAAGTTGAACAAATGTGACAGAATTACGCTGAATTCTTATATTATCCGTAATATAAAATGATCTAATCGGGTCTCTGTTTGCCTTATCCTAGAAGTTTAATAGTGCATTTTACTCGCCATTCCACGCGCTTTAAGATGCCGCCTAGCCCAGGACGCTATCTGAAATAGGAGCTACGTAAGGTGAACAAATGTGACAGAGTTACGCTGAATTCTTATATTAACCGCAATATAAAATGATCTAACCGGGTCTCTGTTTGCCTACCCTAGAAGTTTAGTAGTGCATTTTACTCGCCATGTCCTGCGCTTTGAGATGCAGCTTACTCCAATACGCTATCTGAAATAGGAGCGACGTAAATTGAACAAATGTGATAGAGTTTCGCTGAATTCTTATATTAACCAAAACATAAAATGATCTAATCGGGTCTCTGATTGCCCTATCATAGAAGTTTAATAGTGCATTTTACCCGCCATTCCACGCGCTTTAAGATGCCGCCTAGCCCAGTACGCTATCTGAAATAGGAGCTACGTAAGTTGAACAAATGTGTCAGAGTTACGCTGAATTCTTATATTAACCGCAATATAAAATGATCTAATCGGGTCTCTGTTTGCCTTATCCTAGATGTTTAATAGTGCATTTTACTCGCCATTTCATGCGCTTTGAGATGCCGCTTAGCCCAATACGCTATCTGAAATAGGAGCTACGTACGTTGAACAAATGTGACAGAATTACGCTGAATTCTTATATTTACCGTAATATAAAATGATCTAATCGGTTCTCTGATTGCCCTACCATAGAAGTTTAATGGTGCATTTTACTCGCCATTCCACGCGCTTTAAGTTGCCGCCTAGCCCAGTACGCTATCTGAAATAGGAGCTACGTAAGTTGAACAAATGTGACACAATTACGCTGAATTCTTATATTTACCGTAATATAAAATGATCTAATCGGGTCTCTGATTGCCCTATCATAGAAGTTTAATAGTGCATTTTACTCGCCATTCCACGCGCTTTAAGATGCCGCCTAGCCCAGTACGCTATCTGAAATAGGAGCGACGTATGTTGAACAAATGTGATAGAATTTCCCTGAATTCTTATATTAACCTTAATGTAAAATGATCTAATCGGGTCTCTGTTTGCCCTACCCTAGAAGTTTAATAGTGAATTTTACTCGCCATTCCACGCGCTTTAATTTGCCGCTGAGCCCAATACGCTATCTGCAATTGGAGCGACGTAAATTGAACAAATGTGGTAGAATTTCGCTGAATTCTTAAATTAACCATAATATAAAATGATCTAATCGGGTCTCTGTTTGCCCTACCCTAGAAGTTTAATAGTGCATTTTACTCGCCATTTCATGCGCTTTGAGATGCCGCTCAGCCCAATACGCTATCTGAAATAGGAGCGACGTAAATTGAACAAATGTGATAGAATTTCGCTGAATTCTTAAATTAACCATAATATAAAATGATCTAATGGGGTCTCTGTTTGCCCTACCCTAGAAGTTTAATAGTGCATTTTACTCGTCATTTCATGCGCTTTAAGATGCCGCTTAGCCCAATACGCTACCTGAAATAGGAGCGATGTAAATTGATCAAATGTGATAGAATTTCGCTGAATTTTTTATTAACCATAACGTAAAATGATCTAATCGGGTCTCTGTACGCCCTAGCGTAGAAGCTTAATTGTGCATTTTATTCGTCATTTCATGCGCTTTGAGATGCCGCTTAGCCCAATACGCTATCTGAAATAGGAGCGACGTAAATTGAACAAATGTGATAGAATTTCGATGAATTCTTGTATTAACCAAAATATAAAATGATCTAATCGGGTCTCTGTTTGCCCTACCCTAGAAGTTTAATAGTGCATTTTACTCGCCATTTCTCGCGCTTTGAGATGCCGCTTAGCCCAATACGCTATCTGAAATATCAGCGACGTAAATTGAACAAATCTGAGAGAATTTCGCTGAATTCTTAAATTAACCATAATATAAAATGATCTTATCGGGTCTCTGTTTGCACTACCCTAGAAGTATAATAGTGCATTTTACTCGACATATCTTGCGCTTTGAGATGCCGCTTAGTCCAATACGCTATCTGAAATATCAGCGACGTAAATTCAACAAATGTGAGAGAATTTCGCTGAATTCTTATATTAACCAAAACATAAAATGATCTAATCGGGTCTCTGATTGCCCTATCATAGAAGTTTAATAGTGCATTTTACCCGCCATTCCACGCGCTTTAAGATGCCGCCTAGCCCAGTACGCTATCTGAAATAGGAGCTACGTAAGTTGAACAAATGTGTCAGAGTTACGCTGAATTCTTATATTAACCGCAATATAAAATGATCTAATCGGGTCTCTGTTTGCCTTATCCTAGATGTTTAATAGTGCATTTTACTCGCCATTTCATGCGCTTTGAGATGCCGCTTAGCCCAATACGCTATCTGAAATAGGAGCTACGTACGTTGAACAAATGTGACAGAATTACGCTGAATTCTTATATTTACCGTAATATAAAATGATCTAATCGGTTCTCTGATTGCCCTACCATAGAAGTTTAATGGTGCATTTTACTCGCCATTCCACGCGCTTTAAGTTGCCGCCTAGCCCAGTACGCTATCTGAAATAGGAGCTACGTAAGTTGAACAAATGTGACACAATTACGCTGAATTCTTATATTTACCGTAATATAAAATGATCTAATCGGGTCTCTGATTGCCCTATCATAGAAGTTTAATAGTGCATTTTACTCGCCATTCCACGCGCTTTAAGATGCCGCCTAGCCCAGTACGCTATCTGAAATAGGAGCGACGTATGTTGAACAAATGTGATAGAATTTCCCTGAATTCTTATATTAACCTTAATGTAAAATGATCTAATCGGGTCTCTGTTTGCCCTACCCTAGAAGTTTAATAGTGAATTTTACTCGCCATTCCACGCGCTTTAATTTGCCGCTGAGCCCAATACGCTATCTGCAATTGGAGCGACGTAAATTGAACAAATGTGGTAGAATTTCGCTGAATTCTTAAATTAACCATAATATAAAATGATCTAATCGGGTCTCTGTTTGCCCTACCCTAGAAGTTTAATAGTGCATTTTACTCGCCATTTCATGCGCTTTGAGATGCCGCTCAGCCCAATACGCTATCTGAAATAGGAGCGACGTAAATTGAACAAATGTGATAGAATTTCGCTGAATTCTTAAATTAACCATAATATAAAATGATCTAATGGGGTCTCTGTTTGCCCTACCCTAGAAGTTTAATAGTGCATTTTACTCGTCATTTCATGCGCTTTAAGATGCCGCTTAGCCCAATACGCTACCTGAAATAGGAGCGATGTAAATTGATCAAATGTGATAGAATTTCGCTGAATTTTTTATTAACCATAACGTAAAATGATCTAATCGGGTCTCTGTACGCCCTAGCGTAGAAGCTTAATTGTGCATTTTATTCGTCATTTCATGCGCTTTGAGATGCCGCTTAGCCCAATACGCTATCTGAAATAGGAGCGACGTAAATTGAACAAATGTGATAGAATTTCGATGAATTCTTGTATTAACCAAAATATAAAATGATCTAATCGGGTCTCTGTTTGCCCTACCCTAGAAGTTTAATAGTGCATTTTACTCGCCATTTCTCGCGCTTTGAGATGCCGCTTAGCCCAATACGCTATCTGAAATATCAGCGACGTAAATTGAACAAATCTGAGAGAATTTCGCTGAATTCTTAAATTAACCATAATATAAAATGATCTTATCGGGTCTCTGTTTGCACTACCCTAGAAGTATAATAGTGCATTTTACTCGACATATCTTGCGCTTTGAGATGCCGCTTAGTCCAATACGCTATCTGAAATATCAGCGACGTAAATTCAACAAATGTGAGAGAATTTCGCTGAATTCTTATATTAACCAAAATATAAAATGATCTAATCGGGTCTCTGATTGCCCTATCATAGAAGTTTAGTAGTGCATTTTACTCGCCCTTCCACGCGCTTTGAGATACCGCCTAGCCCAGTACGCTATCTGAAATAGGAGCGACGTAAGTTGAACAAATGTGATAGAATTACGCTGAATTCTTATATTAACCGTAATATAAAATGATCTAATCGGGTCTCTGTTTGCCCTATCATAGAAGTTTAGTAGTGCATTTTACTCGCCCTTCCACGCGCTTTGAGATACCGCCTAGCCCAGTACGCTATCTGAAATAGGAGCGACGTAAGTTGAACAAATGTGATAGAATTAGGCTGAATTCTTATATTAACCGTAATATAAAATGATCTAATCGGGTCTCTGTTTGCCCTACCCTAGAAGTTTAACAGTGCATGTTACTCCTCATTTCATGCGCTTTGAGATGCCGCATAGCCCAATACGCTATCTGAAATAGGAACGACGTAAATTGAACAAATGTGATAGAAGTTTTCTGAATTCTTAAATTAACCATTATATAAAATGATCTAATCGGGCCTCTGTTTGCCCTACCCTTGAAGTTTAATAGTGCATTTTACTCGCCATTCCACGCGCTTTAAGATGCCGCCTAGCCCAGTACGCTATCTGAAATAGGAGCGACGTAAATGGAACAAATGTGTTAGAATTTCGCTGAATTATTATATTAACCAAAATATAAAATAATCTAATCGGGTCTCTGATTGCCCTATCATAGAAGTTTAATAGTGCATTTTACTCGCCATTCCACGCGCTTTAAGTTGCCGTCTAGCCCAGTACGCTATCTGAAATAGGAGCTACGTAAGTTGAACAAATGTGACAGAATTACGCTGAATTCTTATATTAACCGTAATATAAAATGATCTAATCGGGTCTCTGTTTGCCCTACCCAAGAACTTTAATAGTGCATTTCTCTCGTCATTTCATGCGCTTTGAGATGCCGCTTAGCCCAATACGCTATCTGAAATAGGAGCGACGTAAATTGAACAAATGTGATAGAATTTCCATGAAATCTTATATTAAACAAAACATAAAATGATCTAAACGGGACTCTGATTGCCCTATCATAGAAGTTTAGTAGTGCATTTTACTCGCCCTTCCACGCGCTTTAAGATGCCGCCTAGCCCAGTACACTATCTGAAATAGGAGCGACGTATGTTGAACAAATGTGATATAATTACGCTGAATTCTTATATTAACCGTAATATTAAATGATCTAATCGGGTCTCGGTTTGCCTTACCCTAGAAGTTTAATAGTGCATTTTACTCGCCATTTCATATGCTTTGAGATGCCGCTTAGCCCAATACGCTATCTGCAACATGAGCGACGTAAATTGAACAAATGTGATAGAATTTCGCTGAATTCTTAAATTAACCATAATATAAAATGATCTAATCGGGTCTCTGTTTGCCCTACCCTAGAAGTTTAATAGTACATTTTACTCGCCATTTCTTGCGCTTTGAGATGCCGCTTAGCCCAATACGCTATCTGAAATATCAGCGACGTAAATTGAACAAATGTGAGAGAATCTCGCTGAATTCTTATATTAACCTTAATGTAAAATGATCTAATCGGGTCTCTGTTCGCCCTACCCTAGAAGATTACTAGTGCATTTCACACGTCATTTCATGCGCTTTGAGATGCCGCTTAGCTCAATAAGCTATCTGAAATAGGAGCGACGTAAGTTGGACAAACGTGATAGAATTTTTCTGAATTCTTAAATAAACCATAATATGAAATGATCTAATCGGGTCTCTGTTTGCCCTACCCTAGAGATTTAACAGTGCATTTTACTCGCCATTTCATGCGCTTTGAGATGCCGCTTAGCCCAATACGCTATCTGAAATAGGAGCGACGTAAATTGAACAAATGTGATAGAATTTCGCTGAATTCTTATATTAACCAAAATATAAAATGATCTAATCGGGTCTCTGATTGCCCTATCATAGAAGTTTGATAGTGTATTTTACTCGACATTCCACGCGCTTTAAGTTGCCGCCTAGCCCAGTACGCTATCTGAAATAGGAGCTACGTAAGTTGAACAAATGTGACAGAATTACGCTGAATTCTTATATTAACCGTAATATAAAATGATCTAATCGGGTCTCTGATTGCCCTATCATAGAAGTTTAACAGTGCATTTTACTCGCCATTTCATGCGCTTTGAGATGCCGCTTAGCGCAATACGCTATCTGAAATAGGAGCGACGTAAATTGAACAAATGTGATAGAATTTCGCTGAATTCTTATATTAACCAAAATATAAAATGATCTAATCGGGTCTCTGTTTGCCCTACCCTAGAAGTTTAATAGTGCATTTTACTCGCCATTTCTCGCGCTTTGAGATGCCGCTTAGCCCAATACGCTATCTGAAATATCAGCGACGTAAATTGAACAAATCTGAGAGAATTTCGCTGAATTCTTAAATTAACCATATATAAAATGATCTTATCGGGTCTCTGTTTGCACTACCCTAGAAGTTTAATAGTGCATTTTACTCGACATTTCTTGCGCTTTGAGATGCCGCTTAGTCCAATACGCTATCTGAAATATCAGCGACGTAAATTGAACAAATGTGATAGAATTTCGCTGAATTCTTATATTAACCAAAATATAAAATGATCTAATCGGGTCTCTGATTGCCCTATCATAGAAGTTTGATAGTGTATTTTACTCGCCCTTCCACGCGCTTTGAGATACCGCCTAGCCCAGTACGCTATCTGAAATAGGAGCGACGTAAGTTGAACAAATGTGATAGAATTACGCTGAATTCTAATATTAACCGTAATATAAAATGATCTAATCCGGTCTCTGTTCGCCCTAGCCTAGAAGTTGAATAGCTCATTTTATTCGCCATTTCATGCGCTTTGAGATGCCGCTTAGCCCAATACGCTATCTGAAATAGGAGCGACGTAAATTGAACAAATGTGATAGAATTTCCCTGAATTCTTATATTAACCTTAATGTAAAATGATCTAATCGGGTCTTTCTTCGACCAACCCTAGAAGTTTAATAGTGCATTTCACTCGTCACTTCATGCGCTTTGAGATGCCGCTAAGCACAATAAGCTATCTGTAATAGGAGCGACGTAAATTGAACAAATGTGATAGAATTTCGCTGAATTCTTTTATTAACCATAATGTTAAATGATCTAATCGGGTCTCTGTGCGCCCCCGCCTAGAAGTTTAATAGTGCATTTTATTCGCCATTTCATGCGCTTTGAGATGCCGCTTAGCCCAATACGCTAACAGAAATAGGAGCGAAATAAATTGAACAAATGTGATAGAATTTCACTGAATTCTTATATTAACCAAAATATAAAATGATCTAATCAGGTCTCTGATTGCCCTGGCATAGAAGCTTAATAGTGCATTTTACTCGCCATTCCGCGCGCTTTAGGATGCCGCCTAGCCCAATACGCTATCTGAAATAGGAGCGACGTAAATTGAACAAATGTGATAGAATTTCGCTGAATTCTTAAATTAACCATAATATATAATGATTTAATCGGGTCTTTGTTTGCCCTACCCTAGAAGTTTAATAGTGCATTTTACTCGCCATTTCATGCGCTTTGAGATGCCGCTTAGCCCAATACGCTATCTGAAATACGAGCGACGTAAGTTGAACAAATGTGATAGAATTTCGCTGAATTCTTTTATTAACCATAATGTAAAATGATCTTATCGGGTCTCTGTTTGCCCTACCCTAGAAGTTTAATAGTGCATTTTACTCGCCATTTCATGCGCTTTGAGATGCCGCTTAGCCCAATACGCTAACTGAAATAGGAGCGACGTAAATTGAACAAATGTAATCGAATTTCGCTGAATTCTTAAATTAACCATAATATAAAATGAGCTAATCGGGTCTCTGTTTGCCCTACCCTAGAAGTTTAATAGTGCATTTCACTCGTCACTTCATGCGCTTTGAGATGCCGCTAAGCCCAATAAGCTATCTGAAATAGGAGCGACGTAAATTGAAGAAATGAGAAAGAATTATGCTGAATTCTTAAATTGACCATAATATAAAATGATCTAATCGGGTCTCTGTTTGCCCTACCCTAGAAGTTTAATATTGCATTTCACTCGCCATTTCATGCGCTTTGAGATGCCGCTTAGCCCAATACGCTATCTGAAATACGGGCGACGTAAATTGAACAAATGTGATAGAATTTCCCTGAAATCTTATGTAAAACAAAATATAAAATGATCTAATCGGGTCTCTGATTGCCCTATCATGGAAGATTAGTAGTGCATTTTACTCACCCTTCCACGCGCTTTAAGATGCCGCCTAGCCCAGTACGCTAACTGAAATAGGAGCGACGTAAATTGAACAAATGTGATAGAATTTTGCTGAATTCTTAAATTAACCATAATATAAAATGATCTAATCGGGTCTCTGTTTGCCCTACACTAGAAGTTTAATAGTTCATTTTACTCGCCATTTCATGCGCTTTGAGATGCCACTTAGCCCAATACGCTATCTGAAATAGGAGCGACGAAAGTTGAACAAAGGTGATAGAATTTCGCTGTATTATTTTATTAACCAGAAGGTAAAATAATCTAATCTGGTCTCTGTTCGCCCTAGCCTAGAAGTTTAATAGTGGATTTTACTCGCCATTCCACGCGCTTTATGATGCAGCCTAGCCCAGTACGCTATCTGAAATAGGAGCGACGTAAATTGAACAAATGTGTTAGAATTTCACTGAATTCTTATATTAACCAAAATATGAAATGATCTAATCGGGTCTCTGATACCCCTATCATAGAAGTATAATAGTGCATTTTACTCGCCATTCCACGCGCTTTAAGATGCCGCCTAGCCCAGTACGCTATCTGAAAGAGGAGCGACGTAAGTTGAACAAATGTGACAGAATTTCCCTGAAATGTTATATTAAACAAAATATAAAATGATCTAATCGGGTCTCTGATTGCCCTATCATAGAAGTTTAGTAGTGCACTTTACTCGCCATTCCACGCGCTTTAAGATGCCGCCTAGCCCAGTACGCTATCTGAAATAGGAGCGACGTAAATTGAACAGATGTGATAAAATTTAGCTGACATCTTAAATTAACCATAATATAAAATGATCTAATCGGGTCTGTGTTTGCCCTACCCTAGACGTTTAATAGTGCATTTTCCTCGCCATTTCATGCGCTTTGAGATGCCGCTTAGCCCAATACGCTATCTGAAATACGGGCGACGTAAATTGAACAAATGTGATAGAATTTCGCTGAAATCTTATATTAACCAAAATATAAAATGATCTAATCGGGTCTCTGATTGCCCTATCATAGAAGATTAACAGTGAATTTTTACTCGCCACTCCACGCGGTTTAGGATGCCGCCTAGCCCAGTACGCTATCCGAAATAGGAGCGACGTAAATTGAACAAATGTGATAGAATTTTGCTGAATTCTTAAATTAACCATAATATAAAATGATCTAATCGGGTCTCTGTTTGCGCTACACTAGGAGTTTAATAGTTCATTTTACTCGCCATTTCATGCGCTTTGAGATGCCACTTAGCCCAATACGCTATCTGAAATAGGAGCGACGAAAGTTGAACAAAGGTGATAGAATTTCGCTGTATTATTTTATTAACCAGAATGTAAAATAATCTAATCTGGTCCCTGTTCGCCCTAGCCTAGAAGTTTAATAGTGGATTTTACTCGGCATTCCACGCGCTTTAAGATGCCGCCTAGCCCAGTACGCAATCTGAAATGGGAGCGACCTAAATTGAACGAATGTGATAGAATTTTGCTGAATTCTTAAATTAACCATAATATAAAATGATCTAATCGGGTCTCTGATTGCCCTATCATGGAAGATTAGTAGTGCATTTTACTCACCCTTCCACGCGCTTTAAGATGCCGCCTAGCCCAGTACGCTAGCTGAAATAGGAGCGACGTAAATTGAACAAATGTGATAGAATTTTGCTGAATTCTTAAATTAACCATAATATAAAATGATCTAATCGGGTCTCTGTTTGCCCTACACTAGAAGTTTAACAGTTCATTTTACTCGCCATTTCATGCGCTTTGAGATGCCACTTAGCCCAATACGCTATCTGAAATAGGAGCGACGAAAGTTGAACAAAGGTGATAGAATTTCGCTGTATTATTTTATTAACCAGAAGGTAAAATAATCTAATCTGGTCTCTGTTCGCCCTAGCCTAGAAGTTTAATAGTGGATTTTACTCGCCATTCCACGCGCTTTATCATGCAGCCTAGCCCAGTACGCTATCTGAAATAGGAGCGACGTAAATTGAACAAATGTGTTAGAATTTCACTGAATTCTTATATTAACCAAAATATGAAATGATCTAATCGGGTCTCTGATACCCCTATCATAGAAGTATAATAGTGCATTTTACTCGCCATTCCACGCGCTTTAAGATGCCGCCTAGCCCAGTACGCTATCTGAAAGAGGAGCGACGTAAGTTGAACAAATGTGACAGAATTTCCCTGAAATGTTATATTAAACAAAATATAAAATGATCTAATCGGGTCTCTGATTGCCCTATCATAGAAGTTTAGTAGTGCACTTTACTCGCCATTCCACGCGCTTTAAGATGCCGCCTAGCCCAGTACGCTATCTGAAATAGGAGCGACGTAAATTGAACAGATGTGATAAAATTTAGCTGACATCTTAAATTAACCATAATATAAAATGATCTAATCGGGTCTGTGTTTGCCCTACCCTAGACGTTTAATAGTGCATTTTCCTCGCCATTTCATGCGCTTTGAGATGCCGCTTAGCCCAATACGCTATCTGAAATACGGGCGACGTAAATTGAACAAATGTGATAGAATTTCGCTGAAATCTTATATTAACCAAAATATAAAATGATCTAATCGGGTCTCTGATTGCCCTATCATAGAAGATTAACAGTGAATTTTACTCGCCACTCCACGCGGTTTAGGATGCCGCCTAGCCCAGTACGCTATCCGAAATAGGAGCGACGTAAATTGAACAAATGTGATAGAATTTTGCTGAATTCTTAAATTAACCATAATATAAAATGATCTAATCGGGTCTCTGTTTGCCCTACACTAGGAGTTTAATAGTTCATTTTACTCGCCATTTCATGCGCTTTGAGATGCCACTTAGCCCAATACGCTATCTGAAATAGGAGCGACGAAAGTTGAACAAAGGTGATAGAATTTCGCTGTATTATTTTATTAACCAGAATGTAAAATAATCTAATCTGGTCCCTGTTCGCCCTAGCCTAGAAGTTTAATAGTGGATTTTACTCGGCATTCCACGCGCTTTAAGATGCCGCCTAGCCCAGTACGCAATCTGAAATGGGAGCGACCTAAATTGAACGAATGTGATAGAATTTTGCTGAATTCTTAAATTAACCATAATATAAAATGATCTAATCGGGTCTCTGCTTGCGCTACCCTAGAAGTTTAATAGTGCATTTTAGTCGCCATTTCATGCGCTTTGAGATGCCGCATCGCCCAATACGCTATCTGAAATAGGAGCGACGAAAATTAAACAAATGTGATAGAATTTACCCGAAATCTTATATTAAACAAAATATAAAATGATCTAATCGGGTCTCTGATTGCCCTATCGTAGAAGATTAGTAGTGCATTTTGCTCGTCATTCCACGCGCTTTAAGATGCCGCCTAGCCCAGTACGCTACCTGAAATAGGAGCGACGTAAGTTGAACAAATGTGATAGAATTACGCTGAATTCTTATATTAACCGTAATATAAAATGATCTAATCGGGCCTCTGTTTGCCCTACCCTAGAAGTTTAATAGTGCATTTCACTCGCCATTTCATGCGCCTTCAGATGCCGCTTAGCCCAATACGCTATCTGAAATAGGGGCGACGTAAATTGAACAAATGTGATAGAATTTCGCTGAATTCTTAAATTAACCATAATATAAAATGATCTAATCGGGTCTCTGTTTGCCCTACCCTAGAAGTTTAATAGTGCATTTCACTCGTCATTTCATGCGCTTTGTGATGCCGCTAAGCACAATAAGCTATCTGGAATAGCAGCGACGTAAATTGAACAAATGTGATAGAATTACGCCGCATTCTTATATTTACCGTGATATAAAATGATCTAATCGGGTCTCTGTTTGCCTTATCCTAGAAGTTTAATAGGGCATTTTACTCGCCATTTCATGCGCTTTGAAATGCCGCTTAGCCCAATACGCTATCTGAAATAGGAGCGACGTAAATTGAACAAGTGTGATAGAATTTCACTGAATTCTTCAATTAACCATAATATAAAATGATCTAATCGGGTCTCTGTTTGACCTACCCTAGAAGTTTAATAGTGCATTTTACTCGCCATTTCATGTGCTTTGAGATGCCGCATAGCCCAATACGCTATCTGGAATAGGAGCGACGTAAATTGATCAAATGTGATAGAATTTCCCTGAATTCTTATATTAACCTTAATGTAAAATGATCTAATCGGGTCTCTGTTCGCCCTACCATAGAAGTCTAATAGTGCATTTCACTCGCCATTTCATGCGCTTTGAGATGCCGCTTAGCCCAATACGCTATCTGAAATAGGAGCGCCGTAAATTGAACAAATGTGATAGAATTTTGCTGAATTCTTAAATTAACCATAATATGAGATGATGTAATCGCGTCTCTGCTTGCCCTGCCCTAGAAGTTTAATAGTGCATTTTACTCGCCATTTCATGCGCTTTGAGATGCCGCTTAGCCCAATACGCTATCTGAAATAGGAGCGACGTAAATTGAACAAATGTGATAGAATTTTGCTGAATTCTTAACTTAACCATAATATAAAATGATCTAATCGGGTGTCTGTTTGCCCTACCCTAGAAGCTTAATATTGCATTTTACTCGCCATTTCATGCGCTTTGAGCTGCCGCTTAGCCCAATACGCTATCCGCAATAGGAGCGACGTAAGTTGAAAAAATGTGATAGAATTTCGCTGAACTCTTTTATTAACCATATTGTAAAATGATCTAATCGGATCTCTGTTCGCCCTAGCCTAGAAGTTTAATAGTGCATTTTAGTCGCCATTTCATTCGCTTTGAGATGCCGCTTCGCCCAATTCGCTATCTGAAATAGGAGCGACTTAAGTTGTAAAAATGTGATAGAATTTCGCTGAATTCTTTTATGAACCATAATGTAAAATGATCTAATCGGGTCTCTGTTCTCCCTAGCCTAGAAGTTTAATAGTGCATTTTATTCTCCATTTCATGCGCCTTGAGATGCTGCTTAGCCCGATACGCTATCTGAAATAGGAGGGACGTAAATTGAACAAATGTGATAGAATTTCCCTGAAATCTTATATTAAACAAAATATAAAATGATCTAATCGGGTCTCTGATTGCCCAATCATAGAAATTTAGGAGTGCATTTTACTCGCCATTTCATACGCTTTGAGATGCCGCTTAGCACTATACGCTATCTGAAATATGAGCGACGTAAATTGAACAAATGTGATAGAATTTCGCTGAATTCTTATATTAACCTTAATGTAAAATGATCTAATCGGGTCTCTGTTCGCCCGTCCCTAGAAGTTTAATGTTGCATTTCACTCGTCATTTCATGCGCCTTGAGATGCCGCCTAGCCCAGTACGCTATCTTAAATAGGAGCGACGTAAATTGAACAAATGTGATAGAATTACGCTTAATTCTTATATTAAGCGTAATATAAAATGATCTAATCGGGTCTCTCTTTGCATTACCCTAGGAGTTTAATAGTGCATTTTACTCGCCATTTCATGCGCATTGAGATGCCGCTTAGCCCAGTACGCTATCTGAAATAGGAGTGACGTAAATTGGACAAATGTGATAGAATTTCCCTGAATTCGTATATTAACCCAAATATAAAATGATCTAATCGAGTCTCTGATTGCCCTATCATCGAAGTTTGATAGTGCATTTCACTCGCCATTCCACGCGCTTTAAGATGCCGCCTAGCCTAGCACGCTATCTGAAATAGGAGCGACGTAAATTGAACAAATGTGATAGAATTACGCTGAATTCTTATATTAACCGTAATATAAAATGATCTAATCGGGTCTCTGTTTGCCCTACCCTAGAAGTTTAACAGTGCATTTTACTCGCCATTTCATGCGCTTTGAGATGCCGCATAGCCCAATACGCTATCTGAAATAGGAGCGACGTAAATTGAACAAATGTGATAGAATTTCCGTGAATTCTTATATTAACCTCAATGTAAAATGATCTAATCGGGTCTCTGTTCGCCCTACCATAGAAGTCTTATAGTGCATTTCACTCGCCATTTCATGCGCTTTGAGATGCCGCTTAGCCCAATACACTATCTGAAATAGGAGCGACGTAAATTGAACAAATGTGATAGAATTTCGCTGAATTCTTAAATTAACCATAATATAAAATGATCTAATCGGGTCTCTGTTTGCCCTACCCTAGAACTTTAATAGTGCATTTCACTCGTCATTTCATGCGCTTTGAGATGCCGCTTAGCCTAATACGCTATCTGAAATAGGAGCGATATAAGTTGTACAAATGTGATAGAATTTCGCTGAACTCTTTTATTAACCATAATGTAAAATGATCTAATCGGATCTCTGTTCGCCCTAGCCTAGAACTTTAATAGTGCATTTTATTCGCCATTTCATACGCTTTGAGGTGCCGCTTTGCCCAATACGCTATCTGAAATAGGAGCGACGTAAATTGAACAAATGTGATAGAATTTCACTGAATTCTTATATTAACCAAAATATAAAATGATCTAATCGGGTCTCTGATTGCCCTTGCATAGAAGTTTAATAGTGCATTTTACTCGCCATTTCATGCGCTTTGAGATGCCGCTTAGCCCAATACGCTATCTGAAATAGGAGCGACGTAAATTGAACAAATGTGATAGAATTTCCCTGAATTCTTATATTATCCTTAACGTAAAATGATCTAATCGGGTCTTTCTTCGACCAACCCTAGAAGTTTAATAGTGCATTTCACTCGTCACTTCATGCGCTTTGAGATGCCGCTAAGCACAATAAGCTATCTGTAATAGGAGCGACGTAAATTGAACAAATGTGTTAGAATTTCGCTGAATTCTTTTATTAACCATAATGTAAAATGATCTAATCGGGTCTCTGTTCGCCCCCGCCTAGAAGTTTAATAGTGCATTTTATTCGCCATTTCATGCGCTTTGAGATGCCGCTTAGTCCAATACGCTATCAGAAATAGGAGAGAATTAAATTGAACAAATGTGATAGAATTTCGCTGAATTCTTAAATTAACCATAATATATAATGATTTAATCGGGTCTTTGTTTGCCCTACCCTAGAAGTTTAATAGTGCATTTTACTCGCCATTTCATGCGCTTTGAGATGCCGCTTAGCCCAATACGCTATCTGAAATACGAGCGACGTAAGAGGAACAAATGTGATAGAATTTCGCTGAATTCTTAAATTAACCATAATATAAAATGATTTAATCGGGTCTTTGTTTGCCCTACCCTAGAAGTTTAATAGTGCATTTTACTCGCCATTTCATGCGCTTTGAGATGCCGCTTAGACCAATACGCTATCTGAAATAGGAGCGACGTAAATTGAACAAATGTAATCGAATTTCGCTGAATTCTTAAATTAACCATAATATAAAATGAGCTAATCGGGTCTCTGTTTGCCCTACCCTAGAAGTTTAATAGTGCATTTCACTCGTCACTTCATGCGCTTTGAGATGCCGCTAAGCCCAATAAGCTATCTGAAATAGGAGCGACGTAAATTGAAGAAATGAGAAAGAATTATGCTGAATTCTTAAATTGACCATAATATAAAATGATCTAATCGGGTCTCTGTTTGCCCTACCCTAGAAGTTTAATATTGCATTTCACTCGCCATTTCATGCGCTTTGAGGTGCCGCTTAGACCAATATGCTATCTGAAATAGGAGCGACGTAAATTGAACAAATGTGATAGAATTTCCCTGAAATCTTATATAAAACAAAATATAAAATGATCTAATCGGGTCTCTGATTGCCCTATCATGGAAGATTAGTAGTGCATTTTACTCACCCTTCCACGCGCTTTAAGATGCCGCCTAGCCCAGTACGCTATCTGAAATAGGAGCGACGTAAATTGAACAAATGTGATAGAATTTCGCTGAATTCTTAAATTAACCATAATATAAAATGATTTAACCGGGTCTTTGTTTGCCCTACCCTAGAAGTTTAATAGTGCATTTTACTCGCCATTTCATGCGCTTTGAGATGCCGCTTAGCCCAATACGCTATCTGAAATACGAGCGACGTAAGAGGAACAAATGTGATAGAATTTCGCTGAATTCTTTTATTAACCATAATGTAAAATGATCTAATCGGGTCCCTGTTCGCCCTAGCCTAGAAGTTTGCTAGTGCATTTTATTCGCCATTTCATGCTCTTTGCGATGCCGCTTAGCCGAATACGCTATCTTTAATAGGAGCGACGTAAATTGAATAAATGTGATAGAATTTCGCTGAATTCTTATATTAACCAAAATATAAAATGACCTAATCGGGTCTCTGATTGCTCTATCATAGTGGTTTAGTAGTGCATTTTACTCGCCATTCCACGCGCTTTAAGATACCGCCTAGCCCAGTGCGCTATCTGAAATAGGAGCGACGAATGTTGAACAAATGTGATAGAATTACGCTGAATTCTTATATTAACCGTAATATAAAATGATCTAATCGGGTCTCTGATTGCCCTATCATAGAAGTTTAATAGTGCATTTTACTCGCCATTTCATGCGCTTTGAGATGCCGCTTAGCCCAATACGCTATCTGAAATAGGAGCGCCGTAAATTGAACAAATGTGATAGAATTTTGCTGAATTCTTAAATTAACCATAATATGAGATGATGTAATCGCGTCTCTGCTTGCCCTGCCCTAGAAGTTTAATAGTGCATTTTACTCGCCATTTCATGCGCTTTGAGATGCCGCTTAGCCCAATACGCTATCTGAAATAGGAGCGACGTAAATTGAACAAATGTGATAGAATTTTGCTGAATTCTTAACTTAACCATAATATAAAATGATCTAATCGGGTGTCTGTTTGCCCTACCCTAGAAGCTTAATATTGCATTTTACTCGCCATTTCATGCGCTTTGAGCTGCCGCTTAGCCCAATACGCTATCCGCAATAGGAGCGACGTAAGTTGAAAAAATGTGATAGAATTTCGCTGAACTCTTTTATTAACCATATTGTAAAATGATCTAATCGGATCTCTGTTCGCCCTAGCCTAGAAGTTTAATAGTGCATTTTAGTCGCCATTTCATTCGCTTTGAGATGCCGCTTCGCCCAATTCGCTATCTGAAATAGGAGCGACTTAAGTTGTAAAAATGTGATAGAATTTCGCTGAATTCTTTTATGAACCATAATGTAAAATGATCTAATCGGGTCTCTGTTCTCCCTAGCCTAGAAGTTTAATAGTGCATTTTATTCTCCATTTCATGCGCCTTGAGATGCCGCTTAGCACTATACGCTATCTGAAATATGAGCGACGTAAATTGAACAAATGTGATAGAATTTCGCTGAATTCTTATATTAACCTTAATGTAAAATGATCTAATCGGGTCTCTGTTCGCCCGTCCCTAGAAGTTTAATGTTGCATTTCACTCGTCATTTCATGCGCCTTGAGATGCCGCCTAGCCCAGTACGCTATCTTAAATAGGAGCGACGTAAATTGAACAAATGTGATAGAATTTCCCTGAATTCTTATATTAACCTTAATGTAAAATGATCTAATCGGGTCTTTCTTCGACCAACCCTAGAAGTTTAATAGTGCATTTCACTCGTCACTTCAAGCGCTTTGAGATGCCGCTAAGCACAATAAGCTATCTGTAATAGGAGCGACGTAAATTGAACAAATGTGATGGAATTTCGCTGAATTCTTTTATTAACCATAATGTAAAATGATCTAATCGGGTCTCTGTTCGCCCTCGCCTAGAAGTTTAATAGTGCATTTTATTCGCCATTTCATGCGCTTTGAGATTCCGCTTAGCCCAATACGCTATCAGAAATAGGAGCGAAATAAATTGAACAAATGTGATAGAATTTCACTGAATTCTTATATTAACCAAAATATAAAATGATCTAATCAGGTCTCTGATTGCCCTAGCATAGAAGCTTAATAGTGCATTTTACTCGCCATTCCGCGCGCTTTAGGATGCCGCCTAGCCCAATACGCTATCTGAAATAGGAGCGACGTAAATTGAACAAATGTGATAGAATTTCGCTGAATTCTTAAATTAACCATAATATATAATGATTTAATCGGGTCTTTGTTTGCCCTACCCTAGAAGTTTAATAGTGCATTTTACTCGCCATTTCATGCGCTTTGAGATGCCGCTTAGCCCAATACGCTATCTGAAATACGAGCGACGTAAGTTGAACAAATGTGATAGAATTTCGCTGAATTCTTTTATTAACCATAATGTAAAATGATCTTATCGGGTCTCTGTTTGCCTTACCCTAGAAGTTTAATAGTGCATTTTACTCGCCATTTCATGCGCTTTGAGATGCCGCTTAGCCCAATACGCTAACTGAAATAGGAGCGACGTAAATTGAACAAATGAGATAGAATTTCCCTGAAATCTTATATTAAACAAAATATAAAATGATCTAATCGAGTGCCTGATTGCCGTACCCTAGAAGTTTAATAGTGCATTTTACTCGGCATTTCATGCGCTTTGAGATGCCGCTTAGCCCAATACGCTATCTGAAATACGAGCGACGTAAGAGGAACAAATGTGATAGAATTTCGCTGAATTCTTAAATTAACCATAATATAAAATGATTTAATCGGGTCTTTGTTTGCCCTACCCTAGAAGTTTAATAGTGCATTTTACTCGCCATTTCATGCGCTTTGAGATGCCGCTTAGCCCAATACGCTATCTGAAATAGGAGCGACGTAAATTGAACAAATGTAATCGAATTTCGCTGAATTCTTAAATTAACCATAATATAAAATGAGCTAATCGGGTCTCTGTTTGCCCTACCCAAGAAGTTTAATAGTGCATTTCACTCGTCACTTCATGCGCTTTGAGATGCCGCTAAGCCCAATAAGCTATCTGAAATAGGAGCGACGTAAATTGAAGAAATGAGAAAGAATTATGCTGAATTCTTAAATTGACCATAATATAAAATGATCTAATCGGGTCTCTGTTTGCCCTACCCTAGAAGTTTAATATTGCATTTCACTCGCCATTTCATGCGCTTTGAGGTGCCGCTTAGCCCAATATGCTATCTGAAATAGGAGCGACGTAAATTGAACAAATGTGATAGAATTTCCCTGAAATCTTATATTAACCAAAATATAAAATGACCTAATCGGGTCTCTGATTGCTCCATCATAGTAGTTTAGTAGTGCATTTTACTCGCCATTCCAGGCGCTTTAAGATACCGCCTAGCCGAGTGCGCTATCTGAAATAGGAGCGACGTAAGTTGAACAAATGTGATAGAATTTCCCTGAATTCTTATATGAACCTTAATGTAAAATGATCTAATCGGGTCTCTGTTCGCCCTACCATAGAAGTCTAATAGTGCATTTCACTCGTCATTTCATGCGCTTTGAGATGCCGCTTAGCCCATTACGCTATCTGAAATAGGAGCGACGTAAATTAAACAAAAGTGATACAATTTCGCTGAATTCTTATATTAACCAAAATATAAAATGATCTAATCAGGTCTCTGATTGCCCTATCATAGAAGTTCAATAGTGCATTTTACTCGCCATTTCATGCGCTTTGAGATGCCGCTTAGCCCAATACGCTATATGAAATATCAGCGACGTAAATTGAACAAATGTGAGAGAATTTCGCTGAATTCTTATATTAACCAAAATATAAAATGATCTAATCGGGTCTCTGATTGCCCTATCATAGAAGTTTAGTAGTGTATTTTACTCGCCCTTCCACGCGCTTTAAGATGCCGCCTAGCCCAGTACGCTATCTGAAATAGGAACGACGTAAATTGAACAAATGTGATAGAATTTTGCTGACTTCTTAAATTAATCATAATATAAAATGATCTAATCGGGTCTTTGTTTGCCCTACCCTAGAAGTTTAATAGTGCATTTTACTCGCCATTCCGCGCGCTTTAGGATGCCGCCTAGCCCAATACGCTATCTGAAATAGGAGCGACGTAAATTGAACAAATGTGATAGAATTTCGCTGAATTCTTAAATTAACCATAATATAAAATGATTTAACCGGGTCTTTGTTTGCCCTACCCTAGAAGTTTAATAGTGCATTTTACTCGCCATTTCATGCGCTTTGAGATGCCGCTTAGCCCAATACGCTATCTGAAATACGAGCGACGTAAGAGGAACAAATGTGATAGAATTTCGCTGAATTCTTTTATTAACCATAATGTAAAATGATCTAATCGGGTCCCTGTTCGCCCTAGCCTAGAAGTTTACTAGTGCATTTTATTCGCCATTTCATGCTCTTTGAGATGCCGCTTAGCCGAATACGCTATCTTTAATAGGAGCGACGTAAATTGAATAAATGTGATAGAATTTCGCTGAATTCTTATATTAACCAAAATATAAAATGACCTAATCGGGTCTCTGATTGCTCTATCATAGTAGTTTAGTAGTGCATTTTACTCGCCATTCCACGCGCTTTAAGATACCGCCTAGCCCAGTGCGCTATCTGAAATAGGAGCGACGAATGTTGAACAAATGTGATAGAATTACGCTGAATTCTTATATTAACCGTAATATAAAATGATCTAATCGGGTCTCTGTTTGCCTTATCCTAGAAGTTTAATAGTGCATTATACTCGCCATTTCATGCGCTTTGAGATGCCGCTTAGCACAATACGCTATCTGAAATAGGAGCGACGTAAATTGAACAAATGTGATAGAATTTCCCTGAATTCTTATATTAACCTTAATGTAAAATGATCTAATCGGGTCTTTCTTCGACCAACCCTAGAAGTTTAATAGTGCATTTCACTCGTCACTTCAAGCGCTTTGAGATGCCGCTAAGCACAATAAGCTATCTGTAATAGGAGCGACGTAAATTGAACAAATGTGATGGAATTTCGCTGAATTCTTTTATTAACCATAATGTAAAATGATCTAATCGGGTCTCTGTTCGCCCTCGCCTAGAAGTTTAATAGTGCATTTTATTCGCCATTTCATGCGCTTTGAGATTCCGCTTAGCCCAATACGCTATCAGAAATAGGAGCGAAATAAATTGAACAAATGTGATAGAATTTCACTGAATTCTTATATTAACCAAAATATAAAATGATCTAATCAGGTCTCTGATTGCCCTAGCATAGAAGCTTAATAGTGCATTTTACTCGCCATTCCGCGCGCTTTAGGATGCCGCCTAGCCCAATACGCTATCTGAAATAGGAGCGACGTAAATTGAACAAATGTGATAGAATTTCGCTGAATTCTTAAATTAACCATAATATATAATGATTTAATCGGGTCTTTGTTTGCCCTACCCTAGAAGTTTAATAGTGCATTTTACTCGCCATTTCATGCGCTTTGAGATGCCGCTTAGCCCAATACGCTATCTGAAATACGAGCGACGTAAGTTGAACAAATGTGATAGAATTTCGCTGAATTCTTTTATTAACCATAATGTAAAATGATCTTATCGGGTCTCTGTTTGCCCTTACCCTAGAAGTTTAATAGTGCATTTTACTCGCCATTTCATGCGCTTTGAGATGCCGCTTAGCCCAATACGCTAACTGAAATAGGAGCGACGTAAATTGAACAAATGAGATAGAATTTCCCTGAAATCTTATATTAAACAAAATATAAAATGATCTAATCGAGTGCCTGATTGCCCTACCCTAGAAGTTTAATAGTGCATTTTACTCGGCATTTCATGCGCTTTGAGATGCCGCTTAGCCCAATACGCTATCTGAAATACGAGCGACGTAAGAGGAACAAATGTGATAGAATTTCGCTGAATTCTTAAATTAACCATAATATAAAATGATTTAATCGGGTCTTTGTTTGCCCTACCCTAGAAGTTTAATAGTGCATTTTACTCGCCATTTCATGCGCTTTGAGATGCCGCTTAGCCCAAGACGCTATCTGAAATAGGAGCGACGTAAATTGAACAAATGTAATCGAATTTCGCTGAATTCTTAAATTAACCATAATATAAAATGAGCTAATCGGGTCTCTGTTTGCCCTACCCAAGAAGTTTAATAGTGCATTTCACTCGTCACTTCATGCGCTTTGAGATGCCGCTAAGCCCAATAAGCTATCTGAAATAGGAGCGACGTAAATTGAAGAAATGAGAAAGAATTATGCTGAATTCTTAAATTGACCATAATATAAAATGATCTAATCGGGTCTCTGTTTGCCCTACCCTGGAAGTTTAATATTGCATTTCACTCGCCATTTCATGCGCTTTGAGGTGCCGCTTAGCCCAATATGCTATCTGAAATAGGAGCGACGTAAATTGAACAAATGTGATAGAATTTCCCTGAAATCTTATATTAACCAAAATATAAAATGACCTAATCGGGTCTCTGATTGCTCTATCATAGTAGTTTAGTAGTGCATTTTACTCGCCATTCCAGGCGCTTTAAGATACCGCCTAGCCGAGTGCGCTATCTGAAATAGGAGCGACGTAAGTTGAACAAATGTGATAGAATTTCCCTGAATTCTTATATGAACCTTAATGTAAAATGATCTAATCGGGTCTCTGTTCGCCCTACCATAGAAGTCTAATAGTGCATTTCACTCGTCATTTCATGCGCTTTGAGATGCCGCTTAGCCCATTACGCTATCTGAAATAGGAGCGACGTAAATTAAACAAAAGTGATACAATTTCGCTGAATTCTTATATTAACCAAAATATAAAATGATCTAATCAGGTCTCTGATTGCCCTGGCATAGAAGCTTAATAGTGCATTTTACTCGCCATTCCGCGCGCTTTAGGATGCCGCCTAGCCCAATACGCTATCTGAAATAGGAGCGACGTAAATTGAACAAATGTGATAGAATTTCGCTGAATTCTTAAATTAACCATAATATATAATGATTTAATCGGGTCTTTGTTTGCCCTACCCTAGAAGTTTAATAGTGCATTTTACTCGCCATTTCATGCGCTTTGAGATGCCGCTTAGCCCAATACGCTATCTGAAATACGAGCGACGTAAGAGGAACAAATGTGATAGAATTTCGCTGAATTCTTAAATTAACCATAATATAAAATGATTTAATCGGGTCTTTGTTTGCCCTACCCTAGAAGTTTAATAGTGCATTTTACTCGCCATTTCATGCGCTTTGAGATGCCGCTTAGCCCAATACGCTATCTGAAATAGGAGCGACGTAAATTGAACAAATGTAATCGAATTTCGCTGAATTCTTAAATTAACCATAATATAAAATGAGCTAATCGGGTCTCTGTTTGCCCTACCCCTAGAAGTTTAATAGTGCATTTCACTCGTCACTTCATGCGCTTTGAGATGCCGCTAAGCCCAATAAGCTATCTGAAATAGGAGCGACGTAAATTGAAGAAATGAGAAAGAATTATGCTGAATTCTTAAATTGACCATAATATAAAATGATCTAATCGGGTCTCTGTTTGCCCTACCCTAGAAGTTTAATATTGCATTTCACTCGCCATTTCATGCGCTTTGAGGTGCCGCTTAGCCCAATATGCTATCTGAAATAGGAGCGACGTAAATTGAACAAATGTGATAGAATTTCCCTGAAATCTTATATAAAACAAAATATAAAATGATCTAATCGGGTCTCTGATTGCCCTATCATGGAAGATTAGTAGTGCATTTTACTCACCCTTCCACGCGCTTTAAGATGCCGCCTAGCCCAGTACGCTATCTGAAATAGGAGCGACGTAAATTGAACAAATGTGATAGAATTTTGCTGAATTCTTAAATTAACCATAATATAAAATGATCTAATCGGGTCTCTGTTTGCCCTACCCTAGAAGTTTAGTAGTGCATTTTACTCGCCCTTCCACGCGCTTTAAGATGCCGCCTAGCCCTGTACGCTATCTGAAATAGGAGCGACGTAAGTTGAACAAATGTGATAGAATTACGCTGAATTCTTATATTAACCGTAATATAAAATGATCTAATCGGGTATATGTTTGCCTTACCCTAGAAGTTTAATAGTGCATTTTAATCGCCATTTCATGGGCTTTGAGATGCCGCTTAGCCCAATACGCAATCTGAAATAGGAGCGACGTAAATTGAACAAATGTGATAGAATTTCGGTGAATTCTTAAATTAACCATAATATAAAATGATCTAATCGGGCCTCTGTTTGCCCTACCCTAGAAGTGTAATAGTGCATTTTACTCGCCATTCCACGCGCTTTAAGATGCCGCTTAGCCCAATGCGCTATCTGAAATAGGAGCGACGTAAATGGAACAAATGTGATAGAATTTCCCTGAATTCTTATATTAACCTTAATGTAAAATGATCTAATCGGGTCTCTGTTCGCCCTACCATAGAAGTCTAATAGTGCATTTCACTCGTCATTTCCTGCGCTTTGAGATGCCGCTTAGCCCATTACGCTATCTGAAATAGGAGCGACGTAAATTAAACAAAAGTGATACAATTTCGCTGAATTCTTATATTAACCAAAATATAAAATGATCTAATCAGGTCTCTGATTGCCCTATCATAGAAGTTCAATAGTGCATTTTACTCGCCATTTCATGCGCTTTGAGATGCCGCTTAGCCCAATACGCTATCTGAAATATCAGCGACGTAAATTGAACAAATGTGAGAGAATTTCGCTGAATTCTTATATTAACCAAAATATAAAATGATCTAATCGGGTCTCTGATTGCCCTATCATAGAAGTTTAGTAGTGTATTTTACTCGCCCTTCCACGCGCTTTAAGATGCCGCCTAGCCCAGTACGCTATCTGAAATAGGAACGACGTAAATTGAACAAATGTGATAGAATTTTGCTGACTTCTTAACTTAATCATAATATAAAATGATCTAATCGGGTCTCTGTTTGCCCTCGCCTAGAAGTTTAATAGTGCATTTTATTCGCCATTTCATGCGCTTTGAGATGCCGCTTAGCCCAATCCGCTATCAGAAATACGAGCGAAATAAATTGAACAAATGTGATAGAATTTCACTGAATTCTTATATTAACCAAAATGGAAAATGATCTAATCGGGTCTCTGATTGCCCTATCATAGAAGTTTAAGAGTGCATTTTACTCGCCATTTCTTGCGCTTTGAGATGCCGCATAGCCCAATACGCTATCTGAAATATCAGCGACATAAGTTGAACAAATGTGATAGAATTTCGCTGAATTCTTTTATTAAACAAAATATAAAATGATCTAATCGAGTCTCTGATTGCCCTATCATAGAAGTTTAATAGTGCATTTTACTCGCCATTTCATGCGCTTTGAGATGCCGCTTAGCCCAATACGCTATCCGCAATTGGAGCGACGTAAGTTGAACAAATGTGATAGAATTTCGCTGAATTCTCTTATTAACCATAATGTAAAGTGATCTATTCCGGTCTCTGTTCGCCCTAGCCTAGAAGTTGAATAGCTCATTTTATTCGCCATTTCATGCGCTTTGAGATGCCGCTTAGCCCAATACGCTATCAGAAATAGGACCGAAATAAATTGAACAAATGTGATAGAATTTCACTGAATTCTTATATTAACCAAAATATAAAATGATCTAATCAGGTCTCTGATTGCCCTAGCATAGAAGCTTAATAGTGCATTTTACTCGCCATTCCGCGCGCTTTAGGATGCCGCCTAGCCCAATACGCTATCTGAAATAGGAGCGACGTAAATTGAACAAATGTGATAGAATTTCGCTGAATTCTTAAATTAACCATAATATATAATGATTTAATCGGGTCTTTGTTTGCCCTACCCTAGAAGTTTAATAGTGCATTTTACTCGCCATTTCATGCGCTTTGAGATGCCGCTTAGCCCAATACGCTATCTGAAATACGAGCGACGTAAGTTGAACAAATGTGATAGAATTTCGCTGAATTCTTTTATTAACCATAATGTAAAATGATCTTATCGGGTCTCTGTTTGCCCTACCCTAGAAGTTTAATAGTGCATTTTACTCGCCATTTCATGCGCTTTGAGATGCCGCTTAGCCCAATACGCTAACTGAAATAGGAGCGACGTAAATTGAACAAATGAGATAGAATTTCCCTGAAATCTTATATTAAACAAAATATAAAATGATCTAATCGAGTGCCTGATTGCCCTACCCTAGAAGTTTAATAGTGCATTTTACTCGCCATTTCATGCGCTTTGAGATGCCGCTTAGCCCAATACGCTATCTGAAATACGAGCGACGTAAGAGGAACAAATGTGATAGAATTTCGCTGAATTCTTAAATTAACCATAATATAAAATGATTTAATCGGGTCTTTGTTTGCCCTACCCTAGAAGTTTAATAGTGCATTTTACTCGCCATTTCATGCGCTTTGAGATGCCGCTTAGCCCAATACGCTATCTGAAATAGGAGCGACGTAAATTGAACAAATGTAATCGAATTTCGCTGAATTCTTAAATTAACCATAATATAAAATGAGCTAATCGGGTCTCTGTTTGCCCTACCCTAGAAGTTTAATAGTGCATTTCACTCGTCACTTCATGCGCTTTGAGATGCCGCTAAGCCCAATAAGCTATCTGAAATAGGAGCGACGTAAATTGAAGAAATGAGAAAGAATTATGCTGAATTCTTAAATTGACCATAATATAAAATGATCTAATCGGGTCTCTGTTTGCCCTACCCTAGAAGTTTAATATTGCATTTCACTCGCCATTTCATGCGCTTTGAGGTGCCGCTTAGCCCAATATGCTATCTGAAATAGGAGCGACGTAAATTGAACAAATGTGATAGAATTTCCCTGAAATCTTATATAAAACAAAATATAAAATGATCTAATCGGGTCTCTGATTGCCCTATCATGGAAGATTAGTAGTGCATTTTACTCACCCTTCCACGCGCTTTAAGATGCCGCCTAGCCCAGTACGCTATCTGAAATAGGAGCGACGTAAATTGAACAAATGTGATAGAATTTTGCTGAATTCTTAAATTAACCATAATATAAAATGATCTAATCGGGTCTCTGTTTGCCCTACCCTAGAAGTTTAGTAGTGCATTTTACTCGCCCTTCCACGCGCTTTAAGATGCCGCCTAGCCCTGTACGCTATCTGAAATAGGAGCGACGTAAGTTGAACAAATGTGATAGAATTACGCTGAATTCTTATATTAACCGTAATATAAAATGATCTAATCGGGTATATGTTTGCCTTACCCTAGAAGTTTAATAGTGCATTTTAATCGCCATTTCATGGGCTTTGAGATGCCGCTTAGTCCAATACGCAATCTGAAATAGGAGCGACGTAAATTGAACAAATGTGATAGAATTTCGGTGAATTCTTAAATTAACCATAATATAAAATGATCTAATCGGGCCTCTGTTTGCCCTACCCTAGAAGTGTAATAGTGCATTTTACTCGCCATTCCACGCGCTTTAAGATGCCGCTTAGCCCAATGCGCTATCTGAAATAGGAGCGACGTAAATGGAACAAATGTGATAGAATTTCCCTGAATTCTTATATTAACCTTAATGTAAAATGATCTAATCGGGTCTCTGTTCGCCCTACCATAGAAGTCTAATAGTGCATTTCACTCGTCATTTCCTGCGCTTTGAGATGCCGCTTAGCCCATTACGCTATCTGAAATAGGAGCGACGTAAATTAAACAAAAGTGATACAATTTCGCTGAATTCTTATATTAACCAAAATATAAAATGATCTAATCAGGTCTCTGATTGCCCTATCATAGAAGTTCAATAGTGCATTTTACTCGCCATTTCATGCGCTTTGAGATGCCGCTTAGCCCAATACGCTATCTGAAATATCAGCGACGTAAATTGAACAAATGTGAGAGAATTTCGCTGAATTCTTATATTAACCAAAATATAAAATGATCTAATCGGGTCTCTGATTGCCCTATCATAGAAGTTTAGTAGTGTATTTTACTCGCCCTTCCACGCGCTTTAAGATGCCGCCTAGCCCAGTACGCTATCTGAAATAGGAACGACGTAAATTGAACAAATGTGATAGAATTTTGCTGACTTCTTAAATTAATCATAATATAAAATGATCTAATCGGGTCTCTGTTTGCCCTCGCCTAGAAGTTTAATAGTGC
>CAKAJE020000908.1:0-71654 GCA_916610135.2 Macropis europaea
TAAATTGAACGAATGTGATAGAATTTTGCTGAATTCTTAAATTAACCATAATATAAAATGATCTAATCGAGTCTCTGCTTGCCCTACCCTAGAACTTTAATAGTGCATTTTACTCGCCATTTCATGCGCTTTGAGATGCCGCTTTGCCCAATACGCTATCTGAAATAGGAGCGACGTAAATTGAACGAATGTGATAGAATTTCGCTCAATACTTAAATTAACCATAATATAAAATGATCTAATCGGGTCTCTGTTTGCCCTACCCTAGAACTTTAATAGTGCATTTTACTCGTCATTTCATGCGCTTTGAGATGCCGCTTAGCCTAATACGCTATCTGAAATTGGAGCGATATAAGTTGAACAAATGTGATAGAATTTCGCTGAATTCTTTTATTAACCATAATGTAAAATGATCTAATCGGATCTCTGTTCGCCCGAGCCTAGAACTTTAATAGTGCATTTTATTCGCCATTTCATACGCTTTGAGATGCTGCTTTGCCCAACACGCTATCTGAAATAGGAGCGACGTAAATTGAACAAATGTGATAGAATTTCACTGAATTCTTATATTAACCAAAATATAAAATGATCTAATCGGGTCTCTGATTGCCCTAGCATAGTAGTTTAATAGTGCATTTTACTCGCCATTCCGAGCGCTTTAAGATGCCGCATAGCCCAATACGCTATCTGAAATAGGAGCGACGTAAATTGAACAAATGTGATAGAATTTCACTGAATTCTTATATTAACCAAAATATAAAATGATCTAATCGGGTCTCTGATTGCCCTATCATAGAAGATTAATAGTGCATTTTACTCGCCACTCCACGCGCTTTAGGATGCCGCATAGCCCAGTACGCTATCCGAAATAGGAGCGACGTAAACTGAACAATGTGATAGAATTTTGCTGAATTCTTAAATTAACCATAATATAAAATGATCTAATCGGGTCTCTGTTTGCCCTACCCTAGAAGTTTAATAGTGCATTTTACTCGCCATTTCATGCGCTTTGAGATGCCACTTAACCCAATACGCTATCTGAAACAGGAGCAACGAAAGTTGAACAAATGTGATAGAATTTCACTGAATTCTTATATTAACCAAAATATAAAATGATCTAATCGGGTCTCTGATTGCCCTAGCATAGAAGTTTAATAGTGCATTTTACTCGCCATTCGAGCGCGTTAAGATGCCGCATAGCCCAATACGCTATCTGAAATAGGAGCGACGTAAATTGAACGAATGTGATAGAATCTCGCTGAATTCTTAAATTAACTATAATATAAAATGATCTAATCGGGTCACTGATTGCCCTACCCTAGAAGTTTAATAGTGCATTTTACTTGCCATTTCATGCGCTTTGAGATGCCGCTTAGCACAATACGCTATCTGAAATATGAGCGACGTAAATTGAACAAATGTGATAGAATTTCGCTGAATTCTTATATTAACAAAAATATAAAATGATCTAATCGGGTCTCTGTTTGCTTTATCCTAGAAGTTTAGTATTGCATTTTACTCGCCATTTCATGCGCTTTGAGATGCCGCTTAGCCCAATACGCTATCTGAAATAGGAGCGACGTAAATTGAACAAATGTGATAGAATTTCGCTGAATTCTTAAATTAACCAAAATATAAAATGATCTAATCGGGTCTCTGATTGCCCTATCATAGAAGATTAATAGTGCATTTTACTCGCCACTCCACGCGCTTTAGGATGCCGCCTAGCCCAGTACGCTATCCGAAATAGGAGCGACGTAAACTGAACAATGTGATAGAATTTTGCTGAATTCTTAAATTAACCATAATATAAAATGATCTAATCGGGTCTCTGTTTGCCCTACCCTAGAAGTTTAATAGTGCATTTTACTCGCCATTTCATGCGCTTTGAGATGCCACTTAACCCAATACGCTATCTGAAATAGGAGCAACGAAAGTTGAACAAATGTGATAGAATTTCACTGAATTCTTATATTAACCAAAATATAAAATGATCTAATCGGGTCTCTGATTGCCCTAGCATAGAAGTTTAATAGTGCATTTTACTCGCCATTCCGAGCGCGTTAAGATGCCGCATAGCCCAATACGCTATCTGAAATAGGAGCGACGTAAATTGAACGAATGTGATAGAATCTCGCTGAATTCTTAAATTAACTATAATATAAAATGATCTAATCGGGTCACTGATTTCCCTACCCTAGAAGTTTAATAGTGCATTTTACTTGCCATTTCATGCGCTTTGAGATGCCGCTTAGCACAATACGCTATCTGAAATATGAGCGACGTAAATTGAACAAATGTGATAGAATTTCGCTGAATTCTTATATTAACAAAAATATAAAATGATCTAATCGGGTCTCTGTTTGCATTATCCTAGAAGTTTAGTATTGCATTTTACTCGCCATTTCATGTGCTTTGAGATGCCGCTTAGCCCAATACGCTATCTGAAATAGGAGCGACGTAAATTGAACAAATGTGATAGAATTTCGCTGAATTCTTAAATTAACTATAATATAAAATGATCTAATCGGGTCGCTGATTGCCCTACCCTAGAAGTTTAATAGTGCATTTTACTCGTCATTTCATGCGCTTTGAGATGCCGCTTTGCCCAATACGCTATCTGAATTAGGAGCGACGTAAATTGAACAAATGTGATAGAATTTCACTGAATTCTTATATTAACCAAAACATAAAATGATCTAATCGGGTCTCTGATTGCCCTATCATAGAAGATTAATAGTGCATTTTACTCGTCATTTCATGCGCTTTGAGATGCCGCTTAGCCCAAGACGCTATCTGAAATAGGAGCGACCTAAATTGAACGAATGTGATAGAATTTTGCTGAATTCTTAAATTAACCATAATATAAAATGATCTAATCGAGTCTCTGCTTGCCCTACCCTAGAACTTTAATAGTGCATTTTACTCGCCATTTCATGCGCTTTGAGATGCCGCTTTGCCCAATACGCTATCTGAAATAGGAGCGACGTAAATTGAACGAATGTGATAGAATTTCGCTCAATACTTAAATTAACCATAATATAAAATGATCTAATCGGGTCTCTGTTTGCCCTACCCTAGAACTTTAATAGTGCATTTTACTCGTCATTTCATGCGCTTTGAGATGCCGCTTAGCCTAATACGCTATCTGAAATTGGAGCGATATAAGTTGAACAAATGTGATAGAATTCCGCTGAATTCTTTTATTAACCATAATGTAAAATGATCTAATCGGATCTCTGTTCGCCCGAGCCTAGAACTTTAATAGTGCATTTTATTCGCCATTTCATACGCTTTGCGATGCTGCTTTGCCCAACACGCTATCTGAAATAGGAGCGACGTAAATTGAACAAATGTGATAGAATTTCACTGAATTCTTATATTAACCAAAATATAAAATGATCTAATCGGGTCTCTGATTGCCCTAGCATAGTAGTTTAATAGTGCATTTTACTCGCCATTCCGAGCGCTTTAAGATGCCGCATAGCCCAATACGCTATCTGAAATAGGAGCGACGTAAATTGAACAAATGTGATAGAATTTCACTGAATTCTTATATTAACCAAAATATAAAATGATCTAATCGGGTCTCTGATTGCCCTATCATAGAAGATTAATAGTGCATTTTACTCGCCACTCCACGCGCTTTAGGATGCCGCCTAGCCCAGTACGCTATCCGAAATAGGAGCGACGTAAACTGAACAATGTGATAGAATTTTGCTGAATTCTTAAATTAACCATAATATAAAATGATCTAATCGGGTCTCTGTTTGCCCTACCCTAGAAGTTTAATAGTGCATTTTACTCGCCATTTCATGCGCTTTGAGATGCCACTTAACCCAATACGCTATCTGAAATAGGAGCAACGAAAGTTGAACAAATGTGATAGAATTTCACTGAATTCTTATATTAACCAAAATATAAAATGATCTAATCGGGTCTCTGATTGCCCTAGCATAGAAGTTTAATAGTGCATTTTACTCGCCATTCCGAGCGCGTTAAGATGCCGCATAGCCCAATACGCTATCTGAAATAGGAGCGACGTAAATTGAACGAATGTGATAGAATCTCGCTGAATTCTTAAATTAACTATAATATAAAATGATCTAATCGGGTCACTGATTGCCCTACCCTAGAAGTTTAATAGTGCATTTTACTTGCCATTTCATGCGCTTTGAGATGCCGCTTAGCACAATACGCTATCTGAAATATGAGCGACGTAAATTGAACAAATGTGATAGAATTTCGCTGAATTCTTATATTAACAAAAATATAAAATGATCTAATCGGGTCTCTGTTTGCTTTATCCTAGAAGTTTAGTATTGCATTTTACTCGCCATTTCATGCGCTTTGAGATGCCGCTTAGCCCAATACGCTATCTGAAATAGGAGCGACGTAAATTGAACAAATGTGATAGAATTTCGCTGAATTCTTAAATTAACTATAATATAAAATGATCTAATCGGGTCGCTGATTGCCCTATCATAGAAGTTTAATAGTGCATTTTACTCGCCATTCCACGCGCTTTAAGTTGCCGCCTAGCCCAGTACGCTATCCGAAATAGGAGCGACGTAAATTGAACAAATGTGATAGAATTTTGCTGAATTCTTAAATTAACCATAACATAAAATGATCTAATCGGGTCTCTGTTTGCCCTACCCTAGAAGTTTAATAGTGCATTTTACTCGTCATTTCATGCGCTTTGAGATGCCGCTTTGCCCAATACGCTATCTGAATTAGGAGCGACGTAAATTGAACAAATGTGATAGAATTTCACTGAATTCTTATATTAACCAAAACATAAAATGATCTAATCGGGTCTCTGATTGCCCTATCATAGAAGATTAATAGTGCATTTTACTCGTCATTTCATGCGCTTTGAGATGCCGCTTAGCCCAAGACGCTATCTGAAATAGGAGCGACCTAAATTGAACGAATGTGATAGAATTTTGCTGAATTCTTAAATTAACCATAATATAAAATGATCTAATCGAGTCTCTGCTTGCCCTACCCTAGAACTTTAATAGTGCATTTTACTCGCCATTTCATGCGCTTTGAGATGCCGCTTTGCCCAATACGCTATCTGAAATAGGAGCGACGTAAATTGAACGAATGTGATAGAATTTCGCTCAATACTTAAATTAACCATAATATAAAATGATCTAATCGGGTCTCTGTTTGCCCTACCCTAGAACTTTAATAGTGCATTTTACTCGTCATTTCATGCGCTTTGAGATGCCGCTTAGCCTAATACGCTATCTGAAATTGGAGCGATATAAGTTGAACAAATGTGATAGAATTTCGCTGAATTCTTTTATTAACCATAATGTAAAATGATCTAATCGGATCTCTGTTCGCCCGAGCCTAGAACTTTAATAGTGCATTTTATTCGCCATTTCATACGCTTTGAGATGCTGCTTTGCCCAACACGCTATCTGAAATAGGAGCGACGTAAATTGAACAAATGTGATAGAATTTCACTGAATTCTTATATTAACCAAAATATAAAATGATCTAATCGGGTCTCTGATTGCCCTAGCATAGAAGATTGATAGTGCATTTTACTCGCCACTCCACGCGCTTTAGGATGCCACCTAGCCCAGTACGCTATCCGAAATAGGAGCGACGTAAACTGAACAATGTGATAGAATTTTGCTGAATTCTTAAATTAACCATAATATAAAATGATCTAATCGGGTCTCTGTTTGCCCTACCCTAGAAGTTTAATAGTGCATTTTACTCGCCATTTCATGCGCTTTGAGATGCCACTTAACCCAATACGCTATCTGAAATAGGAGCAACGAAAGTTGAACAAATGTGATAGAATTTCACTGAATTCTTATATTAACCAAAATATAAAATGATCTAATCGGGTCTCTGATTGCCCTAGCATAGAAGTTTAATAGTGCATTTTACTCGCCATTCCGAGCGCGTTAAGATGCCGCATAGCCCAATACGCTATCTGAAATAGGAGCGACGTAAATTGAACGAATGTGATAGAATCTCGCTGAATTCTTAAATTAACTATAATATAAAATGATCTAATCGGGTCACTGATTGCCCTACCCTAGAAGTTTAATAGTGCATTTTACTTGCCATTTCATGCGCTTTGAGATGCCGCTTAGCACAATACGCTATCTGAAATATGAGCGACGTAAATTGAACAAATGTGATAGAATTTCGCTGAATTCTTATATTAACAAAAATATAAAATGATCTAATCGGGTCTCTGTTTGCATTATCCTAGAAGTTTAGTATTGCATTTTACTCGCCATTTCATGTGCTTTGAGATGCCGCTTAGCCCAATACGCTATCTGAAATAGGAGCGACGTAAATTGAACAAATGTGATAGAATTTCGCTGAATTCTTAAATTAACTATAATATAAAATGATCTAATCGGGTCGCTGATTGCCCTACCCTAGAAGTTTAATAGTGCATTTTACTCGTCATTTCATGCGCTTTGAGATGCCGCTTTGCCCAATACGCTATCTGAATTAGGAGCGACGTAAATTGAACAAATGTGATAGAATTTCACTGAATTCTTATATTAACCAAAACATAAAATGATCTAATCGGGTCTCTGATTGCCCTATCATAGAAGATTAATAGTGCATTTTACTCGTCATTTCATGCGCTTTGAGATGCCGCTTAGCCCAAGACGCTATCTGAAATAGGAGCGACCTAAATTGAACGAATGTGATAGAATTTTGCTGAATTCTTAAATTAACCATAATATAAAATGATCTAATCGAGTCTCTGCTTGCCCTACCCTAGAACTTTAATAGTGCATTTTACTCGCCATTTCATGCGCTTTGAGATGCCGCTTTGCCCAATACGCTATCTGAAATAGGAGCGACGTAAATTGAACGAATGTGATAGAATTTCGCTCAATACTTAAATTAACCATAATATAAAATGATCTAATCGGGTCTCTGTTTGCCCTACCCTAGAACTTTAATAGTGCATTTTACTCGTCATTTCATGCGCTTTGAGATGCCGCTTAGCCTAATACGCTATCTGAAATTGGAGCGATATAAGTTGAACAAATGTGATAGAATTCCGCTGAATTCTTTTATTAACCATAATGTAAAATGATCTAATCGGATCTCTGTTCGCCCGAGCCTAGAACTTTAATAGTGCATTTTATTCGCCATTTCATACGCTTTGCGATGCTGCTTTGCCCAACACGCTATCTGAAATAGGAGCGACGTAAATTGAACAAATGTGATAGAATTTCACTGAATTCTTATATTAACCAAAATATAAAATGATCTAATCGGGTCTCTGATTGCCCTAGCATAGTAGTTTAATAGTGCATTTTACTCGCCATTCCGAGCGCTTTAAGATGCCGCATAGCCCAATACGCTATCTGAAATAGGAGCGACGTAAATTGAACAAATGTGATAGAATTTCACTGAATTCTTATATTAACCAAAATATAAAATGATCTAATCGGGTCTCTGATTGCCCTATCATAGAAGATTAATAGTGCATTTTACTCGCCACTCCACGCGCTTTAGGATGCCGCCTAGCCCAGTACGCTATCCGAAATAGGAGCGACGTAAACTGAACAATGTGATAGAATTTTGCTGAATTCTTAAATTAACCATAATATAAAATGATCTAATCGGGTCTCTGTTTGCCCTACCCTAGAAGTTTAATAGTGCATTTTACTCGCCATTTCATGCGCTTTGAGATGCCACTTAACCCAATACGCTATCTGAAATAGGAGCAACGAAAGTTGAACAAATGTGATAGAATTTCACTGAATTCTTATATTAACCAAAATATAAAATGATCTAATCGGGTCTCTGATTGCCCTAGCATAGAAGTTTAATAGTGCATTTTACTCGCCATTCCGAGCGCGTTAAGATGCCGCATAGCCCAATACGCTATCTGAAATAGGAGCGACGTAAATTGAACGAATGTGATAGAATCTCGCTGAATTCTTAAATTAACTATAATATAAAATGATCTAATCGGGTCACTGATTGCCCTACCCTAGAAGTTTAATAGTGCATTTTACTTGCCATTTCATGCGCTTTGAGATGCCGCTTAGCACAATACGCTATCTGAAATATGAGCGACGTAAATTGAACAAATGTGATAGAATTTCGCTGAATTCTTATATTAACAAAAATATAAAATGATCTAATCGGGTCTCTGTTTGCTTTATCCTAGAAGTTTAGTATTGCATTTTACTCGCCATTTCATGCGCTTTGAGATGCCGCTTAGCCCAATACGCTATCTGAAATAGGAGCGACGTAAATTGAACAAATGTGATAGAATTTCGCTGAATTCTTAAATTAACTATAATATAAAATGATCTAATCGGGTCGCTGATTGCCCTATCATAGAAGTTTAATAGTGCATTTTACTCGCCATTCCACGCGCTTTAAGTTGCCGCTTAGCCCAGTACGCTATCTGAAATATGAGCGACGTAAATTGAACAAATGTGATAGAATTTCGCTGAATTCTTATATTAACAAAAATATAAAATGATCTAATCGGGTCTCTGTTTGCCCTACCCTAGAAGTTTAATAGTGCATTTTACTCGTCATTTCATGCGCTTTGAGATGCCGCTTTGCCCAATACGCTATCTGAATTAGGAGCGACGTAAATTGAACAAATGTGATAGAATTTCACTGAATTCTTATATTAACCAAAACATAAAATGATCTAATCGGGTCTCTGATTGCCCTATCATAGAAGATTAATAGTGCATTTTACTCGTCATTTCATGCGCTTTGAGATGCCGCTTAGCCCAAGACGCTATCTGAAATAGGAGCGACCTAAATTGAACGAATGTGATAGAATTTTGCTGAATTCTTAAATTAACCATAATATAAAATGATCTAATCGAGTCTCTGCTTGCCCTACCCTAGAACTTTAATAGTGCATTTTACTCGCCATTTCATGCGCTTTGAGATGCCGCTTTGCCCAATACGCTATCTGAAATAGGAGCGACGTAAATTGAACGAATGTGATAGAATTTCGCTCAATACTTAAATTAACCATAATATAAAATGATCTAATCGGGTCTCTGTTTGCCCTACCCTAGAACTTTAATAGTGCATTTTACTCGTCATTTCATGCGCTTTGAGATGCCGCTTAGCCTAATACGCTATCTGAAATTGGAGCGATATAAGTTGAACAAATGTGATAGAATTCCGCTGAATTCTTTTATTAACCATAATGTAAAATGATCTAATCGGATCTCTGTTCGCCCGAGCCTAGAACTTTAATAGTGCATTTTATTCGCCATTTCATACGCTTTGAGATGCTGCTTTGCCCAACACGCTATCTGAAATAGGAGCGACGTAAATTGAACAAATGTGATAGAATTTCACTGAATTCTTATATTAACCAAAAATAAAATGATCTAATCGGGTCTCTGATTGCCCTAGCATAGAAGATTAATAGTGCATTTTACTCGCCACTCCACGCGCTTTAGGATGCCACCTAGCCCAGTACGCTATCCGAAATAGGAGCGACGTAAAGTGAACAATGTGATAGAATTTTGCTGAATTCTTAAATTAACCATAATATAAAATGATCTAATCGGGTCTCTGTTTGCCCTACCCTAGAAGTTTAATAGTGCATTTTACTCGCCATTTCATGCGCTTTGAGATGCCACTTAACCCAATACGCTATCTGAAATAGGAGCAACGAAAGTTGAACAAATGTGATAGAATTTCACTGAATTCTTATATTAACCAAAATATAAAATGATCTAATCGGGTCTCTGATTGCCCTAGCATAGAAGTTTAATAGTGCATTCTACTCGCCATTCCGAGCGCGTTAAGATGCCGCATTGCCCAATACGCTATCTGAAATAGGAGCGACGTAAATTGAACGAATGTGATAGAATCTCGCTGAATTCTTAAATTAACTATAATATAAAATGATCTAATCGGGTCACTGATTTCCCTACCCTAGAAGTTTAATAGTGCATTTTACTTGCCATTTCATGCGCTTTGAGATGCCGCTTAGCACAATACGCTATCTGAAATATGAGCGACGTAAATTGAACAAATGTGATAGAATTTCGCTGAATTCTTATATTAACAAAAATATAAAATGATCTAATCGGGTCTCTGTTTGCTTTATCCTAGAAGTTTAGTATTGCATTTTACTCGCCATTTCATGCGCTTTGAGATGCCGCCTAGCCCAATACGCTATCTGAAATAGGAGCGACGTAAATTGAACAAATGTGATAGAATTTCGCTGAATTCTTAAATTAACTATAATATAAAATGATCTAATCGGGTCGCTGATTGCCCTATCATAGAAGTTTAATAGTGCATTTTACTCGCCATTCCACGCGCTTTAAGTTGCCGCCTAGCCCAGTACGCTATCCGAAATAGGAGCGACGTAAATTGAACAAATGTGATAGAATTTTGCTGAATTCTTAAATTAACCATAACATAAAATGATCTAATCGGGTCTCTGTTTGCCCTACCCTAGAAGTTTAATAGTGCATTTTACTCGCCATTTCATGCGCTTTGAGATGCCGCTTAACCCAATACGCTATCTGAAATAGGAGCAACGAAAGTTGAACAAATGTGATCGAATTTCGCTGAATTATTTTATTAACCAGAATGTAAAATGATCTAATCGGGTCTCTGTTCGCCCTAGCCTAGAAGTTTAATAGTGCATTTTATTCGCCATTTCATGCGCTTTGAGATGCCGCGTAGCCCAATACGCTATCTGAAATAGGAGCGACGTAAATTGAACTAATGTGATAGAATTTCCCTGAATTCTTATATTAACCTTAATGTAAAATGATCTAATCGGGTCTCTGTTCGCCCTACCCTAGAAGTTTAATAGTGCATTTTACTCGCCATATCTTGCGCTTTGAGATGCCCCTTTGCCCAATAAGCTATCTGAAATAGGAGCGACGTAAATTGAACAAATGTGAGAGAATTTCGCTGAATTCTTATATTAACCTTAATGTAAAATGTTCTAATTGGGTCTCTGTTCGCCCTACCCTAGAAGTTTAATAGTGCATTTTACTCGCCATATCTTGCGCTTTGAGATGCCGCTTTGCCCAATAAGCTATCTGAAATAGCAGCGACGTAAATTGAACGAATGTGATAGAATTTTGCTGAATTCTTAAATTAACCATAATATAAAATGATCTAATCGAGTCTCTGCTTGCCCTACCCTAGAACTTTAATAGTGCATTTTACTCGCCATTTCATGCGCTTTGAGATGCCGCTTTGCCCAATACGCTATCTGAAATAGGAGCGACGTAAATTGAACGAATGTGATAGAATTTCGCTCAATACTTAAATTAACCATAATATAAAATGATCTAATCGGGTCTCTGTTTGCCCTACCCTAGAACTTTAATAGTGCATTTTACTCGTCATTTCATGCGCTTTGAGATGCCGCTTAGCCTAATACGCTATCTGAAATTGGAGCGATATAAGTTGAACAAATGTGATAGAATTTCGCTGAATTCTTTTATTAACCATAATGTAAAATGATCTAATCGGATCTCTGTTCGCCCGAGCCTAGAACTTTAATAGTGCATTTTATTCGCCATTTCATACGCTTTGAGATGCTGCTTTGCCCAACACGCTATCTGAAATAGGAGCGACGTAAATTGAACAAATGTGATAGAATTTCACTGAATTCTTATATTAACCAAAATATAAAATGATCTAATCGGGTCTCTGATTGCCCTAGCATAGTAGTTTAATAGTGCATTTTACTCGCCATTCCGAGCGCTTTAAGATGCCGCATAGCCCAATACGCTATCTGAAATAGGAGCGACGTAAATTGAACAAATGTGATAGAATTTCACTGAATTCTTATATTAACCAAAATATAAAATGATCTAATCGGGTCTCTGATTGCCCTATCATAGAAGATTAATAGTGCATTTTACTCGCCACTCCACGCGCTTTAGGATGCCGCATAGCCCAGTACGCTATCCGAAATAGGAGCGACGTAAACTGAACAATGTGATAGAATTTTGCTGAATTCTTAAATTAACCATAATATAAAATGATCTAATCGGGTCTCTGTTTGCCCTACCCTAGAAGTTTAATAGTGCATTTTACTCGCCATTTCATGCGCTTTGAGATGCCGCTTAACCCAATACGCTATCTGAAATAGGAGCAACGAAAGTTGAACAAATGTGATAGAACTTCACTGAATTCTTATATTAACCAAAATATAAAATGATCTAATCGGGTCTCTGATTGCCCTAGCATAGAAGTTTAATAGTGCATTTTACTCGCCATTCCGAGCGCGTTAAGATGCCGCATAGCCCAATACGCTATCTGAAATAGGAGCGACGTAAATTGAACGAATGTGATAGAATCTCGCTGAATTCTTAAATTAACTATAATATAAAATGAGCTAATCGGGTCACTGATTGCCCTACCCCAGAAGTTTAATAGTGCATTTTACTTGCCATTTCATCCGCATTGAGATGCCGCTTAGCACAATACGCTATCTGAAATATGAGCGACGTAAATTGAACAAATGTGATAGAATTTCGCTGAATTCTTATATTAACAAAAATATAAAATGATCTAATCGGGTCTCTGTTTGCCCTACCCTAGAAGTTTAATAGTGCATTTTACTCGTCATTTCATGCGCTCTGAGATGCCGCTTTGCCCAATACGCTATCTGAATTAGGAGCGACGTAAATTGAACAAATGTGATAGAATTTCACTGAATTCTTATATTAACCAAAATATAAAATGATCTAATCGGGTCTCTGATTGCCCTATCATAGAAGATTAATAGTGCATTTTACTCGTCATTTCATGCGCTTTGAGATGCCGCTTAGCCCAAGACGCTATCTGAAATAGGAGCGACCTAAATTGAACGAATGTGATAGAATTTTGCTGAATTCTTAAATTAACCATAATATAAAATGATCTAATCGAGTCTCTGCTTGCCCTACCCTAGAACTTTAATAGTGCATTTTACTCGCCATTTCATGCGCTTTGAGATGCCGCTTTTCCCAATACGCTATCTGAAATAGGAGCGACGTAAATTGAACGAATGTGATAGAATTTCGCTCAATACTTAAATTAACCATAATATAAAATGATCTAATCGGGTCTCTGTTTGCCCTACCCTAGAACTTTAATAGTGCATTTTACTCGTCATTTCATGCGCTTTGAGATGCCGCTTAGCCTAATACGCTATCTGAAATTGGAGCGATATAAGTTGAACAAATGTGATAGAATTTCGCTGAATTCTTTTATTAACCATAATGTAAAATGATCTAATCGGATCTCTGTTCGCCCGAGCCTAGAACTTTAATAGTGCATTTTATTCGCCATTTCATACGCTTTGAGATGCTGCTTTGCCCAACACGCTATCTGAAATAGGAGCGACGTAAATTGAACAAATGTGATAGAATTTCACTGAATTCTTATATTAACCAAAATATAAAATGATCTAATCGGGTCTCTGATTGCCCTAGCATAGAAGATTAATAGTGCATTTTACTCGCCACTCCACGCGCTTTAGGATGCCACCTAGCCCAGTACGCTATCCGAAATAGGAGCGACGTAAAGTGAACAATGTGATAGAATTTTGCTGAATTCTTAAATTAACCATAATATAAAATGATCTAATCGGGTCTCTGTTTGCCCTACCCTAGAAGTTTAATAGTGCATTTTACTCGCCATTTCATGCGCTTTGAGATGCCACTTAACCCAATACGCTATCTGAAATAGGAGCAACGAAAGTTGAACAAATGTGATAGAATTTCACTGAATTCTTATATTAACCAAAATATAAAATGATCTAATCGGGTCTCTGATTGCCCTAGCATAGAAGTTTAATAGTGCATTTTACTCGCCATTCCGAGCGCGTTAAGATGCCGCATAGCCCAATACGCTATCTGAAATAGGAGCGACGTAAATTGAACGAATGTGATAGAATCTCGCTGAATTCTTAAATTAACTATAATATAAAATGATCTAATCGGGTCACTGATTTCCCTACCCTAGAAGTTTAATAGTGCATTTTACTTGCCATTTCATGCGCTTTGAGATGCCGCTTAGCACAATACGCTATCTGAAATATGAGCGACGTAAATTGAACAAATGTGATAGAATTTCGCTGAATTCTTATATTAACAAAAATATAAAATGATCTAATCGGGTCTCTGTTTGCTTTATCCTAGAAGTTTAGTATTGCATTTTACTCGCCATTTCATGCGCTTTGAGATGCCGCCTAGCCCAATACGCTATCTGAAATAGGAGCGACGTAAATTGAACAAATGTGATAGAATTTCGCTGAATTCTTAAATTAACTATAATATAAAATGATCTAATCGGGTCGCTGATTGCCCTATCATAGAAGTTTAATAGTGCATTTTACTCGCCATTCCACGCGCTTTAAGTTGCCGCCTAGCCCAGTACGCTATCCGAAATAGGAGCGACGTAAATTGAACAAATGTGATAGAATTTTGCTGAATTCTTAAATTAACCATAACATAAAATGATCTAATCGGGTCTCTGTTTGCCCTACCCTAGAAGTTTAATAGTGCATTTTACTCGTCATTTCATGCGCTTTGAGATGCCGCTTTGCCCAATACGCTATCTGAATTAGGAGCGACGTAAATTGAACAAATGTGATAGAATTTCACTGAATTCTTATATTAACCAAAACATAAAATGATCTAATCGGGTCTCTGATTGCCCTATCATAGAAGATTAATAGTGCATTTTACTCGTCATTTCATGCGCTTTGAGATGCCGCTTAGCCCAAGACGCTATCTGAAATAGGAGCGACCTAAATTGAACGAATGTGATAGAATTTTGCTGAATTCTTAAATTAACCATAATATAAAATGATCTAATCGAGTCTCTGCTTGCCCTACCCTAGAACTTTAATAGTGCATTTTACTCGCCATTTCATGCGCTTTGAGATGCCGCTTTGCCCAATACGCTATCTGAAATAGGAGCGACGTAAATTGAACGAATGTGATAGAATTTCGCTCAATACTTAAATTAACCATAATATAAAATGATCTAATCGGGTCTCTGTTTGCCCTACCCTAGAACTTTAATAGTGCATTTTACTCGTCATTTCATGCGCTTTGAGATGCCGCTTAGCCTAATACGCTATCTGAAATTGGAGCGATATAAGTTGAACAAATGTGATAGAATTTCGCTGAATTCTTTTATTAACCATAATGTAAAATGATCTAATCGGATCTCTGTTCGCCCGAGCCTAGAACTTTAATAGTGCATTTTATTCGCCATTTCATACGCTTTGAGATGCTGCTTTGCCCAACACGCTATCTGAAATAGGAGCGACGTAAATTGAACAAATGTGATAGAATTTCACTGAATTCTTATATTAACCAAAATATAAAATGATCTAATCGGGTCTCTGATTGCCCTAGCATAGTAGTTTAATAGTGCATTTTACTCGCCATTCCGAGCGCTTTAAGATGCCGCATAGCCCAATACGCTATCTGAAATAGGAGCGACGTAAATTGAACAAATGTGATAGAATTTCACTGAATTCATATATTAACCAAAATATAAAATGATCTAATCGGGTCTCTGATTGCCCTATCATAGAAGATTAATAGTGCATTTTACTCGCCACTCCACGCGCTTTAGGATGCCGCCTAGCCCAGTACGCTATCAGAAATAGGAGCGACGTAAACTGAACAATGTGATAGAATTTTGCTGAATTCTTAAATTAACCATAATATAAACTGATCTAATCGGGTCTCTGTTTGCCCTACCCTAGAAGTTTAATAGTGCATTTTACTCGCCATTTCATGCGCTTTGAGATGCCGCTTAACCCAATACGCTATCTGAAATAGGAGCAACGAAAGTTGAACAAATGTGATAGAACTTCACTGAATTCTTATATTAACCAAAATATAAAATGATCTAATCGGGTCTCTGATTGCCCTAGCATAGAAGTGTAATAGTGCATTTTACTCGCCATTCCGAGCGCGTTAAGATGCCGCATAGCCCAATACGCTATCTGAAATAGGAGCGACGTAAATTGAACGAATGTGATAGAATCTCGCTGAATTCTTAAATTAACTATAATATAAAATGATCTAATCGGGTCACTGATTGCCCTACCCTAGAAGTTTAATAGTGCATTTTACTTGCCATTTCATGCGCATTGAGATGCCGCTTAGCACAATACGCTATCTGAAATATGAGCGACGTAAATTGAACAAATGTGATAGAATTTCGCTGAATTCTTATATTAACAAAAATATAAAATGATCTAATCGGGTCTCTGTTTGCCTTATCCTAGAAGTTTAGTATTGCATTTTACTCGCCATTTCATGCGCTTTGAGATGCCGCTTAGCCCAATACGCTATCTGAAATAGGAGCGACGTAAATTGAACAAATGTGATAGAATTTCGCTGAATTCTTAAATTAACTATAATATAAAATGATCTAATCGGGTCGCTGATTGCCCTATCATAGAAGTTTAATAGTGCATTTTACTCGCCATTCCACGCGCTTTAAGTTGCCGCCTAGCCCAGTACGCTATCTGAAATAGGAGCGACGTAAATTGATCAAATGTTCTAGAATTTTGCTGAATTCTTAAATTAACCATAACATAAAATGATCTAATCGGGTCTCTGTTTGCCCTACCCTAGAAGTTTAATAGTGCATTTTACTCGCCATTTCATGCGCTTTGAGATGCCGCTTAACCCAATACGCTATCTGAAATAGGAGCAACGAAAGTTGAACAAATGTGATCGAATTTCGCTGAATTATTTTATTAACCAGAATGTAAAATGATCTAATCGGGTCTCTGTTCGCCCTAGCCTAGAAGTTTAATAGTGCATTTTATTCGCCATTTCATGCGCTTTGAGATGCCGCGTAGCCCAATACGCTATCTGAAATAGGAGCGACGTAAATTGAACAAATGTGATAGAATTTCCCTGAATTCTTATATTAACCTTAATGTAAAATGATCTAATCGGGTCTCTGTTCGCCCTACCCTAGAAGTTTAATAGTGCATTTTACTCGCCATATCTTGCGCTTTGAGATGCCCCTTTGCCCAATAAGCTATCTGAAATAGGAGCGACGTAAATTGAACAAATGTGAGAGAATTTCGCTGAATTCTTATATTAACCTTAATGTAAAATGTTCTAATTGGGTCTCTGTTCGCCCTACCCTAGAAGTTTAATAGTGCATTTTACTCGCCATATCTTGCGCTTTGAGATGCCGCTTTGCCCAATAAGCTATCTGAAATAGCAGCGACGTAAATTGAACAAATGTGAGAGAATTTCGCTGAATTCTTATATTAACCTTAATGTAAAATGTTCTAATTGGGTCTCTGTTCGCCCTACCCTTGAAGATTAATAGTGCATTTCACTCGTCATTTCATGCGCATTGAGATGCCGCTTAGCCCAATACGCTATCTGAAATATCAGCAACGTAAATTGAACAAATGTGAGAGACTTTCGCTGAATTCTTATATTAACCGTAATATAAAATGATCTAATCGGGTCTCTGTTTGCCTTATCCTAGAAGTTTAATAGTGCATTTTACTCGCCATTTCATGCGCATTGAGATGCCGCTTAGCCCAATACGCTATCTGAAATAGGTGCGACGTAAATTGAACAAATATGATAGAGTTTCGCTGAATTCTTATATTAACCTTAATGTAAAATGATCTAATCGGATCTTTGTTCGCCGTACCCTAGAAGTTTAATAGTGCATTACACTCGTCATTTCATGCGCTTTGCGATGCCGCTTAGCCCAATAAGCTATCTGAAATAGGAGCGACGTAAATTGAACAAATGTGATAGAATTTCGCTGAATTCTTATATTAACCAAAATATAAAATGATCTAGTCGGGTCTCTGATTGCCCTATCATAGAAGTTTAAAAGTGCATTTAGCTCGCCTTTCCACACGCTTTAAGATGCCGCCTAGCCCAGTACGCTATCTGAAATTGGAGCAACGTAAATTGAACAAATGTGATAGAATTTCGCTGAATTCTTAAATTAACCATAACACAAAATGATCTAATCGGGTCTCTGTTTGCCCTACCCTAGAAGTTTAATAGTGCATTTCACTCGTCATTTCATGCGCTTTGAGATGCCGCTTAGCCCAATACGCTATCTGAAATAGGAGCGACGTAAGTTGAACAAATGTGATAGAATTTCGCTGAATTCTTATATTAACCAAAATATAAAATGATCTAATCGGGTCTCTGATAGCCCTATCATAGAAGTTTAATAGCGCATTTTACCCGCCATTCCACGCGCTTTAAGATGCCGCCTAGCCCAGTACGCTATCTGAAGTAGGAGCGGCGTAAATTGAACAAATGTGATAGAATATCGCTGAATTATTATATTAACCAAAATATCAAATGATCTGGTCGGGTCTCTGATTGCCCTATCATAGAAGTTTAATAGTGCATTTAGCTCGCCTTTCCACGCGCTTTGAGATGCCGGTTAGCCCAATACGCTAACTGAAATAGGAGCGACGTAAATAGAACAAATGTGATAGGATTTCCCTGAAATCTTATATTAAACAAAATATAAAATGATCTAATCTGGTCTCTGACTGCCCTATCATTGAAGTTTAACAGTGCATTTTACCCGCCATTCCACGCGCTTTAAGATGCCGCCTAGCCCAGTACGCTATCTGAAATAGGAGCTACGTAAATTCAACAAGTGTGATAGAATCTTGCTGAATTCTTAAATTAACCATAATATAAAATGATCCAAGCGGGTCTCTGTTTGCCCTACCCTAGGAGTTTAATAGTGCATTTTACTCGCCATTTCATGCGCTTTGAGATGCCGCTTAGCCCAATACGCTATCTGAAATATGAGCGACACGAATTGAACAAATGTGATAGAATTTCCCTGAAATCTTGTATTAAACAAAATATAAAATGATCTAATCGCGTCTCTGATTGCCCTATCATACAAGTTTAATAGTGCATTTTACTCGCCACTCCACGCGCTTTAGGATGCCGCCTAGCCCAGTACGATATCCGAAATAGGAGCGACGTAAATTGAACAAATGTGATAGAATTTTGCTGAATTCTTAAATTAACCATAATATAAAATGATCTAATCGGGTATCTGTTTGCCTTATCCTAGAAGTTTAATAGTGCATTATGCTCGCCATTTCATGCGCTTCGAGATGCCGCTTAGCTCAATACGCTATCTGAAATAGGAGCGACGAAAGTTGAACAAATGTGACAGAATTTCGCTGAATTATTTTATTAACCAGAATGTAAAATGATCTAATCTGGTCTCTGTTCGCCCTACCATAGAAGCCTTATAGTGCATTTCACTCGCCATTTCATGCGCTTTGAGATGCCGCTTAGCCCAGTACGCTATCTGAAATAGGAGCGACCTAAATTGTACGAATGTGATAGAATTTTGCTGAATTCTTAAATTAACCATAATATAAAATGATCTAATCGGGTCTCTGCTTGCCCTACCCTAGAAGTTTAATAGTGCATTTTACTCGTCATTTCATGCGCTTTGAGATGCCACTTTGCCCAATACGCTATCTGAAATGGGAGCGACGTAAATTGAACGAATGTGATAGAATTTCGCTCAATTCTTAAATTAACCATAATATAAAATGATCTAATCGGGTCTCTGTTTGCCCTACCCTAGAACTTTAATAGTGCATTTTACTCGTCATTTCATGCGCTTTGAGATGCCGCTTAGCCTAATACGCTATCTGAAATTGGAGCGATATAAGTTGAACAAATGTGATAGAATTTCACTGAATTCTTTTATTAACCATAATGTAAAATGATCTAATCGGATCTCTGTCCGCCCGGGTCTAGAACTTTAATAGTGCATTTTACTCGCCATTCCGAGCGCTTTAAGATGCCGCATAGCCCAATGCGCTATCTGAAATAGGAGCGACGCAATTTGAAGAAATGTCATAGATTTACGCTGAATTCTTATATTAACCGTAATATAAAATGATCTAATCGGGTCTCTGTTTGCCCTACCCTAGAAGTTTAATAGTCCATTTTATTCGCCATTTCATGCGCTTTGAGATGCCGGTTAGCCCAATACGCTAACTGAAATAGGAGCGACGTAAATAGTACAAATGTGATAGGATTTCCCTGAAATCTTATATTAAACAAAATATAAAATGATCTAATCTGGTCTCTGACTGCCCTATCATTGAAGTTTAACAGTGCATTTTACCCGCCATTCCACGCGCTTTAAGATGCCGCCTAGCCCAGTACGCTATCTGAAATAGGAGCTACGTAAATTCAACAAATGTGATAGAATCTTGCTGAATTCTTAAATTAACCATAATATAAATTGATCCAATCGGGTCTCTGTTTGCCCTACCCTAGGAGTTTAATAGTGCATTTTACTCGCCATTTCATGCGCTTTGAGATGCCGCTTAGCCCAATACGCTATCTGAAATATGAGCGACACGAATTGAACAAATGTGATAGAATTTCCCTGAAATCTTGTATTAAACAAAATATAAAATGATCTAATCGCGTCTCTGATTGCCCTATCATACAAGTTTAATAGTGCATTTTACTCGCCACTCCACGCGCTTTAGGATGCCGCCTAGCCCAGTACGCTATCCGAAATAGGAGCGACGTAAATTGAACAAATGTGATAGAAATTTGCTGAATTCTTAAATAAACCATAATATAAAATGATCTAATCGGGTATCTGTTTGCCTTATCCTAGAAGTTTAATAGTGCCTTTTACTCGCCATTTCATGCGCTTTGAGATGCCGCTTAGCCCAATACGCTATCTGAAATAGGAGCGACGTAAATTGAACAAATGTGGTAGAATTTCCCTGAAATCTTATATTAATCAAAATATAAAATGATCTAATCGGGTCTCTGATTGCCCTATCATAGAAGATTAGTAGTGCATTTTACTCGCCATTCCACGCGCTTTAAGATGCCGCCTAGCCCAGTACGCTATCTGAAATAGGAGCGACGTAAGTTGAACAAATGTGATAGAATTACGCTGAATTCTTACATTAACCATAATGTAAAATGATCTAATCGGGTCTCTGTTTGCACTACCCTAGAAGTTTAATAGTGCATTTCACTCGCCACTTCATGCGCTTTGAGAGGCCGCTAAGCCTAATAAGCTATATGTAATAGGAGCGACGTAAATTGAACAAATGTGATAGAATTTCGTTGAATTCTTATATTAACCAAAATATAAAATGATCTAATCGGGTCTCTGATTGCCCTATCATAGAAGTTTAATAGTGCATTTTACTCGCCATTCCACGCGCTTTAAGATGCCGCATGGCCCAGCACGCTATCTGAAACAGGAGCGACGTAAATTGAACAAATGTGATAGAATTTTGCTGACATCTTAAATTAACCATAATATAAAATGATCTAATCGGGTCTCTGTTTGCCCTACCCTAGAAGTTTAATAGTGCATTATACTCGTCACTTCATGCGCCTTCAGATGCCGCTTAGCCCAATAAGCTATCTGAAATAGGAGCGACGTAAGATGAACAAATGTGATAGAATTACGCTGAATTCTTATATTAACCGTAATATAAAATGATCTAATCGGGTCTCCGTTTGCCTTATCCTAAAAGTTTAATACCGCATTTTACTCGCCATTTCATGCGCTTTGAAAGGCCGCTTAGCCCAATACGCTATCTGAAATAGGAGCGACGTGAATTGAACAAATGTGATAGAATTTCGCTGAATTCTTAAATTAACCATAATATAAAATGATCTCATCGGGTCTCTGTTTGCCCTACCCTAGAAGTTTAATAGTGCATTTTACTCGCCATTTCATGCGCTTTGAGATACCGGCCAGCCCAGTACGCTATCTGAAATAGGAGCGAGGCAATTTGAAGGAATGTGATAGAATTACGCTGAATTCTTATATTAACCGTAATATAAAATGATCTAATCGGGTCTCTGTTTGCCCTACCCTAGAAGTTTAATAGTCCATTTTATTCGCCATTTCATGCGCTTTGAGATGCCGGTTAGCCCAATACGCTAACTGAAATAGGAGCGACGTAAATAGAACAAATGTGATAGGATTTCCCTGAAATCTTATATTAAACAAAATATAAAATGATCTAATCTGGTCTCTGACTGCCCTATCATTGAAGTTTAACAGTGCATTTTACCCGCCATTCCACGCGCTTTAAGATGCCGCCTAGCCCAGTACGCTATCTGAAATAGGAGCTACGTAAATTCAACAAGTGTGATAGAATCTTGCTGAATTCTTAAATTAACCATAATATAAAATGATCCAAGCGGGTCTCTGTTTGCCCTACCCTAGGAGTTTAATAGTGCATTTTACTCGCCATTTCATGCGCTTTGAGATGCCGCTTAGCCCAATACGCTATCTGAAATATGAGCGACACGAATTGAACAAATGTGATAGAATTTCCCTGAAATCTTGTATTAAACAAAATATAAAATGATCTAATCGCGTCTCTGATTGCCCTATCATACAAGTTTAATAGTGCATTTTACTCGCCACTCCACGCGCTTTAGGATGCCGCCTAGCCCAGTACGATATCCGAAATAGGAGCGACGTAAATTGAACAAATGTGATAGAATTTTGCTGAATTCTTAAGTTAACCATAATATAAAATGATCTAATCGGGTATCTGTTTGCCTTATCCTAGAAGTTTAATAGTGCATTATGCTCGCCATTTCATGCGCTTCGAGATGCCGCTTAGCTCAATACGCTATCTGAAATAGGAGCGACGAAAGTTGAACAAATGTGACAGAATTTCGCTGAATTATTTTATTAACCAGAATGTAAAATGATCTAATCTGGTCTCTGTTCGCCCTACCATAGAAGCCTTATAGTGCATTTCACTCGCCATTTCATGCGCTTTGAGATGCCGCTTAGCCCAGTACGCTATCTGAAATAGGAGCGACCTAAATTGTACGAATGTGATAGAATTTTGCTGAATTCTTAAATTAACCATAATATAAAATGATCTAATCGGGTCTCTGCTTGCCCTACCCTAGAAGTTTAATAGTGCATTTTACTCGTCATTTCATGCGCTTTGAGATGCCACTTTGCCCAATACGCTATCTGAAATGGGAGCGACGTAAATTGAACGAATGTGATAGAATTTCGCTCAATTCTTAAATTAACCATAATATAAAATGATCTAATCGGGTCTCTGTTTGCCCTACCCTAGAACTTTAATAGTGCATTTTACTCGTCATTTCATGCGCTTTGAGATGCCGCTTAGCCTAATACGCTATCTGAAATTGGAGCGATATAAGTTGAACAAATGTGATAGAATTTCAATGAATTCTTTTATTAACCATAATGTAAAATGATCTAATCGGATCTCTGTCCGCCCGGGTCTAGAACTTTAATAGTGCATTTTATTCGGAAATTTCATACGCTTTGAGATGCCGCTTTGCCCAATACGCTATCTGAAATAGGAGCGACGTAAATTGAACAAATGTGATAGAATTTCACTGAATTCTTATATTAACCAAAATATAAAATGATCTAATCGGGTCTCTGATTGCCCTAGCATAGAAGTTTAATAGTGCATTTTACTCGCCTTTCCGAGCGCGTTAAGATGCCGCATAACCCAATACGCTATCTGAAACAGGAGCGACGTAAATTGAACAAATGTGATAGAATTTCGCTGAATTCTTAAATTAACTATAATATAAAATGATCTGATCGGGTCTCTGATTGCCCTATCATAGAAGATTAGTAGTGCATTTTACTCGCCATTCCACGCGCTTTAAGATGCCGCCTAGCCCAGTACGCTATCTGAAATAGGAGCGACGTAAGTTGAACAAATGTGATAGAATTACGCTGAATTCTTACATTAACCATAATGTAAAATGATCTAATCGGGTCTCTGTTTGCACTACCCTAGAAGTTTAATAGTGCATTTCACTCGCCACTTCATGCGCTTTGAGATGCCGCTAAGCACAATAAGTTATCTGTAATAGGAGCGACGTAAATTGAACAAATGTGATAGAATTTTGCTGAATTCTTAAATTAACCATAATATAAAATGGTCTAATCGGGTCTCTGTTTGCCCTACCCTAGAAGTGTAATAGTGCATTTCACTCGTCATTTCATGCGCTTTGAGATGCCGCTAAGCCCAATAAGCTATATGTAATAGGAGCGACGTAAATTGAACAAATGTGATAGAATTTCGTTGAATTCTTATATTAACCAAAATATAAAATGATCTAATCGGGTCTCTGATTGCCCTATCATAGAAGTTTAATAGTGCATTTTACTCGCCATTCCACGCGCTTTAAGATGCCGCATGGCCCAGCACGCTATCTGAAACAGGAGCGACGTATATTGAACAAATGTGATAGAATTTTGCTGACATCTTAAATTAAACATAATATAAAATGATCTAATCGGGTCTCTGTTTGCCCTACCCTAGAAGTTTAATAGTGCATTTTACTCGTCACTTCATGCGCCCTCAGATGCCGCTTAGCCCAATAAGCTATCTGAAATAGGAGCGACGTAAATTGAACAAATGTGATAAAATTTCGCAGAATCCTTATGTTAACCAAAATATAGAATGATCTAATCTGGTCTCTGTTCGCCCTAGCCTAGAAGTTTAATAGTGCATTTTGTTCGCCATTTCATGCGCTTTGTGATGCCGCTTAGCCCAATACGCTATCTGAAATAGGAGCGACGTAAATTGAACAAATGTGATAGAATTTCTCTGAAATCTTATATTAAACAAAATATAAAATGATCTAATCGGGTCTCTGATTGCTCTATCATAGAAGTTTAGTAGTGCATTTTACTCGCCCTTCGACGCGCTTTAAGATGCCGCCTAGCCCAGTACGCTATCTGAAATAGGAGCGACGTAAGATGAACAAATGTGATAGAATTACGCTGAATTCTTATATTAACCGTAATATAAAATGATCTAATCGGGTCTCCGTTTGCCTTATCCTAAAAGTTTAATAGCGCATTTTACTCGCCATTTCATGCGCTTTGAGAGGCCGCTTAGCCCAATACGCTATCTGAAATAGGAGCGACGTAAATTGAACAAATGTGATAGAGTTTCGCTGAATTCTTAAATTAACCATAATATAAAATGATCTCATCGGGTCTCTGTTCGCCCTAGCCTAGAAGTTTAATAGTGCATTTTATTCGCCACTTCATGCGCCTTGCGATGCCGCTTAGCTGAATACTCTATCTGAAAAAGGAGCGACGCAAATTGAACAAATGTGATACTATTTCCCTGAAATATTATATTAAACAAAATATAAAATGATCTAATCGGGTCTCTGATTGCCCTAGCCTAGAAGTTTAATAGTGCATTTTACTCGCCATTTCATGCGCTTTGAGATGCCGCTTAGCCCAATACGCTATCTGAAATAGGAGTGACGTAAATTGAACAAATGTGAGAGAATTTCCGTGAATTCTTATATTAACCTTAATGTAAAATGATCCAATCGGGTCTCTGTTCGCCCTACCATAGAACTCTAATAGTGCATTTCACTCGCCATTTCATGCGCTTTCAGATGCCGCTTAGCCCAATACGCTATCTGAAATAGGAGCGACGTAAGTTGAACAAAAGTGATAGAATTACGCTGAATTCTTTTATTAACCATAATGTAAAATGATCTGCTCGGGTCACTGTTCGCCCTAGCCTAGAAGTTTAATGGTGCATTTTATTCGCCATTTCATGCGCTTTGAGATGCCGCTTAGCCCAATACGCTATCTGAAATTGGAGCGACGTAAATTGAACAAATGTGATAGATTCACGCTGCATTCTTATATTAACCAAAGTATAAAATGATCTAATCTAGTCTCTGATTGCCCTATCATAGAAGGTTAATAGTGCATTTTAGTCGCCATTCCACGCGCTTTGAGATGCCGGTTAGCCCAATACGCTAACTGAAATAGGAGCGACGTAAATAGAACAAATGTGATAGGATTTCCCTGAAATCTTATATTAAACAAAATATAAAATGATCTAATCTGGTCTCTGACTGCCCTATCATTGAAGTTTAACAGTGCATTTTACCCGCCATTCCACGCGCTTTAAGATGCCGCCTAGCCCAGTACGCTATCTGAAATAGGAGCTACGTAAATTCAACAAGTGTGATAGAATCTTGCTGAATTCTTAAATTAACCATAATATAAAATGATCCAAGCGGGTCTCTGTTTGCCCTACCCTAGGAGTTTAATAGTGCATTTTACTCGCCATTTCATGCGCTTTGAGATGCCGCTTAGCCCAATACGCTATCTGAAATATGAGCGACACGAATTGAACAAATGTGATAGAATTTCCCTGAAATCTTGTATTAAACAAAATATAAAATGATCTAATCGCGTCTCTGATTGCCCTATCATACAAGTTTAATAGTGCATTTTACTCGCCACTCCCCGCGCTTTAGGATGCCGCCTAGCCCAGTACGATATCCGAAATAGGAGCGACCTAAATTGTACGAATGTGATAGAATTTTGCTGAATTCTTAAATTAACCATAATATAAAATGATCTAATCGGGTCTCTGCTTGCCCTACCCTAGAAGTTTAATAGTGCATTTTACTCGTCATTTCATGCGCTTTGAGATGCCACTTTGCCCAATACGCTATCTGAAATGGGAGCGACGTAAATTGAACGAATGTGATAGAAATTCGCTCAATTCTTAAATTAACCATAATATAAAATGATCTAATCGGGTCTCTGTTTGCCCTACCCTAGAACTTTAATAGTGCATTTTACTCGTCATTTCATGCGCTTTGAGATGCCGCTTAGCCTAATACGCTATCTGAAATTGGAGCGATATAAGTTGAACAAATGTGATAGAATTTCACTGAATTCTTTTATTAACCATAATGTAAAATGATCTAATCGGATCTCTGTCCGCCCGGGTCTAGAACTTTAATAGTGCATTTTATTCGGAAATTTCATACGCTTTGAGATGCCGCTTTGCCCAATACGCTATCTGAAATAGGAGCGACGTAAATTGAACAAATGTGATAGAATTTCACTGAATTCTTATATTAACCAAAATATAAAATGATCTAATCGGGTCTCTGATTGCCCTAGCATAGAAGTTTAATAGTGCATTTTACTCGCCTTTCCGAGCGCGTTAAGATGCCGCATAACCCAATACGCTATCTGAAACAGGAGCGACGTAAATTGAACAAATGTGATAGAATTTCGCTGAATTCTTAAATTAACTATAATATAAAATGATCTGATCGGGTCTCTGATTGCCCTATCATAGAAGATTAGTAGTGCATTTTACTCGCCCTTCCACGCGCTTTAAGATGCCGCCTAGCCCAGTACGCTATCTGAAATAGGAGCGACGTAAGATGAACAAATGTGATAGAATTACGCTGAATTCTTATATTAACCGTAATATAAAATGATCTAATCGGGTCTCCGTTTGCCTTATCCTAAAAGTTTAATAGCGCATTTTACTCGCCATTTCATGCGCTTTGAGAGGCCGCTTAGCCCAATACGCTATCTGAAATAGGAGCGACGTAAATTGAACAAATGTGATAGAGTTTCGCTGAATTCTTAAATTAACCATAATATAAAATGATCTCATCGGGTCTCTGTTCGCCCTAGCCTAGAAGTTTAATAGTGCATTTTATTCGCCACTTCATACGCCTTGCGATGCCGCTTAGCTGAATACTCTATCTGAAAAAGGAGCGACGCAAATTGAACAAATGTGATACTATTTCCCTGAAATATTATATTAAACAAAATATAAAATGATCTAATCGGGTCTCTGATTGCCCTAGCCTAGAAGTTTAATAGCGCATTTTACTCGCCATTTCATGCGCTTTGAGATGCCGCTTAGCCCAATACGCTATCTGGAATAGGAGTGACGTAAATTGAACAAATGTGAGAGAATTTCCGTGAATTCTTATATTAACCTTAATGTAAAATGATCCAATCGGGTCTCTGTTCGCCCTACCATAGAACTCTAATAGTGCATTTCACTCGCCATTTCATGCGCTTTCAGATGCCGCTTAGCCCAATACGCTATCTGAAATAGGAGCGACGTAAGTTGAACAAAAGTGATAGAATTACGCTGAATTCTTTTATTAACCATAATGTAAAATGATCTGCTCGGGTCACTGTTCGCCCTAGCCTAGAAGTTTAATGGTGCATTTTATTCGCCATTTCATGCGCTTTGAGATGCCGCTTAGCCCAATACGCTATCTGAAATTGGAGCGACGTAAATTGAACAAATGTGATAGATTCACGCTGCATTCTTATATTAACCAAAGTATAAAATGATCTAATCTAGTCTCTGATTGCCCTATCATAGAAGGTTAATAGTGCATTTTAGTCGCCATTCCACGCGCTTTAAGATGCCGCCTAGCCCAGTACGCTATCTGAAATAGGAGCGACGTAACTTGAACAAATGTGATAGATTCACGCTGCATTCTTATACTAACCGTAATATAAAATGATCTAATCGGGTCTCTGTTTGCCTTATCCTAGAAGTATAATAGTGCATTATACTCGCCATTTCATGCGCTTTTAGATGCCGCTTAGCCCAGGACGCTATCTGAAATAGGAACGACGTAAATTGAACAAATGTGAGAGAATTTTGCTGAATTCTTAAATTAACCATAATATAAAATGACCTAATCGGGTCTCTGTTTGCCCTACCCTAGAAGTTTAATAGTGCATTTCACTCGTCATTTCATGCGCTTTGAGATGCCGCTAAGCTCAATAAGCTATCTGTAATAGAAGCGACGTAAATTGAACAAATGTGATAGAATTTCGCTGAATTCTTATATTAACCTTAATGTAAAATGATCTAATCGGGTCTCTGTTTACCTTATCCTAGAAGTTTAATAGTGCATTATACTCGACATTTCATGCGGATTGAGATGCCGCTAAGCCCAATAAGCTATCTGAAATAGGAGCGACGTAAATTGAACAAATGTGATAGAATTACGCTGAATTCTTAAACTAACCATAATATAAAATGATCTAATCGGGTATCTGTTTGCCATATCCTAGAAGTTTAATAGTGCATTTTACTCGCCATTTCATGCGCTTTGAGATGCCGCTTAGCCCAATACGCTATCTGAAATATGAGCGACACGAATTGAACAAATGTGATAGAATTTCCCTGAAATCTTGTATTAAACAAAATATAAAATGATCTAATCGCGTCTCTGATTGCCCTATCATACAAGTTTAATAGTGCATTTTACTCGCCACTCCACGCGCTTTAGGATGCCGCCTAGCCCAGTACGCTATCCGAAATAGGAGCGACGTAAATTGAACAAATGTGATAGAATTTTGCTGAATTCTTAAATTAACCATAATATAAAATGATCTAATCGGGTATCTGTTTCCCTTATCCTAGAAGTTTAATAGTGCCTTTTACTCGCCATTTCATGCGCTTTGAGATGCCGCTTAGCCCAATACGCTATCTGAAATATGAGCGACACGAATTGAACAAATGTGATACAATTTCCCTGAAATCTTGTATTAAACAAAATATAAAATGATCTAATCGCGTCTCTGATTGCCCTATCATACAAGTTTAAAAGTGCATTTTACTCGCCACTCCACGCGCTTTAGGATGCCGCCTAGCCCAGTACGCTATCCGAAATAGGAGCGACGTAAATTGAACAAATGTGATAGAATTTTGCTGAATTCTTAAATTAACCATAATATAAAATGTTCTAATCGGGTATCTGTTTGCCTTATCCTAGAAGTTTAATAGTGCATTATACTCGCCATTTCATGAGCTTCGAGATGCCGCTTAGCTCAATACGCTATCTGAAATAGGAGCGACGTAAATTGAACAAATGTGACAGAATTACGCTGCATTCTTATATTAACCGAAGTATAAAATGATCTAATCTGGTCTCTGATTGCCCTATCATAGAAGGTTAATAGTGTATTTTACTCGCCATTCTACGCGCTTTAAGATGCTGCCTAGCCCAGTACGGTATCTGAAATAGGAGCGACGCAATTTGAAGAAATGTGATAGAATTACGCTGAATTCTTATATTAACCTTAATGTAAAATGATCTAATCGGGTCTCTGTTCGCCCTACCCTAGAAGTTTAATAGTGCATTTCACTCGTCACTTCATGCGCTTTGAGATGCCGGTTAGCCCAATACGCTAACTGAAATAGGAGCGACGTAAATAGAACAAATGTGATAGGATTTCCCTGAAATCTTATATTAAACAAAATATAAAATGATCTAATCTGGTCTCTGACTGCCCTATCATTGAAGTTTAACAGTGCATTTTACCCGCCATTCCACGCGCTTTAAGATGCCGCCTAGCCCAGTACGCTATCTGAAATAGGAGCTACGTAAATTCAACAAATGTGATAGAATCTTGCTGAATTCTTAAATTAACCATAATATAAAATGATCCAATCGGGTCTCTGTTTGCCCTACCCTAGGAGTTTAATAGTGCATTTTACTCGCCATTTCATGCGCTTTGAGATGCCGCTTAGCCCAATACGCTATCTGAAATATGAGCGACACGAATTGAACAAATGTGATAGAATTTCCCTGAAATCTTGTATTAAACAAAATATAAAATGATCTAATCGCGTCTCTGATTGCCCTATGATACAAGTTTAAAAGTGCATTTTACTCGCCACTCCACGCGCTTTAGGATGCCGCCTAGCCCAGTACGCTATCCGAAATAGGAGCGACGTAAATTGAACAAATGTGATAGAATTTTGCTGAATTCTTAAATTAACCATAATATAAAATGAACTAATCGGGTATCTGTTTGCCTTATCCTAGAAGTTTAGTATTGCATTTTACTCGCCATTTCATGCGCTTTGAGATGCCGCTTAGCCCAATACGCTATCTGAAATAGGAGCGACGTAAATTGAACAAATGTGATAGAATTTCGCTGAATTCTTAAATTAACTATAATATAAAATGACCTAATCGGGTCACTGATTGCCCTATCATAGAAGCTTAATAGTGCATTTTACTCGCCATTCCACGCGCTTTAAGTTGCAGCCTAGCCCAGTACGCTATCTGAAATAGGAGCGACGTAAATTGAACAAATGTGATAGAATTTTGCTGAATTCTTAAATTAACCATCACATAAAATGATCTAATCGGGTCTCTGTTTGCCCTACCCTAGAAGTTTAATAGTGCATTTTACTCGTCATTTCATGCGCTTTGAGAGGCCGCTTAGCCCAATACGCTATCTGAAATAGGAGCGACGTAAATTGAACAAATGTGATAGAATTTCCGTGAAATCTTATATTAAACAAAATATAAAATGATCTAATCGGGTCTCTGATAGCACTATCATAGAAGTTTAATAGTGCATTTTACTCGCCATTCCACGCGCTTTAAGATGCCGCCTAGCCCAGTACGCTATCTGAAATAGGAGCGACGTAAGTTGAACAAATGTGATAGAATTACGCTGAATTCTTATATTAACCGTAATATAAAATGATCTAATCGGGTCTCTGTTTGCCTTACCCTAGAAGTTTAATAGTGCATTTTACTCGCCATTTCATGCGCTTTGAGATGCCGCTTTGCCCAATTGGCTATCTGAAATAGGAGCGACGTAAATTGAACAGATGTGATAGTATTTCGCTGAATTCTTATAGTAACCAAAATATAAAATGATCTAATCGGGTCTCTGTTTGCCTTATCCTAGAAGTTTAATAGTGCATTTCACTCGTCATTTCATGCGCTTTGAGATGCCGCTTAGCCCAATACGCTATCTGAAATAGGAGCGACGTAACTTGAACAAATGTGATAGAATCACGCTGCATTCTTATATTAACCGTAATATGAAATGATATAATCGGGTCTCTGTTTGCCCTACCCTAGAAGTTTAATAGTGCATTTTGCTCGTCATTTCATGCGCTTTGAGAGGCCGCTTAGCCCAATACGCTATCTGAAATAGGAGCGACGTAAATTGAACAAATGTGATAGAATTTCCGTGAAATCTTATATTAAACAAAATATAAAATGATCTAATCGGGTCTCTGATAGCCCTATCATAGAAGTTTAATAGTGCATTTTACTCGCCATTCCACGCGCTTTAAGATGCCGCCTAGCCCAGTACGCTATCTGAAATAGGAGCGACGTAAGTTGAACAAATGTGATAGAATTACGCTGAATTCTTATATTAACCGTAATATAAAATGATCTAATCGGGTCTCTGTTTGCCTTACCCTAGAAGTTTAATAGTGCATTTTACTCGCCATTTCATGCGCTTTGAGATGCCGCTTTGCCCAATCGGCTATCTGAAATAGGAGCGACGTAAATTGAACAGATGTGATAGTATTTCGCTGAATTCTTATAGTAACCAAAATATAAAATGATCTAATCGGGTCTCTGTTTGCCTTATCCTAGAAGTTTAATAGTGCATTTCACTCGTCATTTCATGCGCTTTGAGATGCCGCTTAGCCCAATACGCTATCTGAAATAGGAGCGACGTAACTTGAACAAATGTGATAGAATCACGCTGCATTCTTATATTAACCGTAATATGAAATTATATAATCGGGTCTCTGTTTGCCTTATCCTAGAAGTATAATAGTGCATTATACTCGCCATTTCATGCGCTTTTAGATGCCGCTTAGCCCAGGACGCTATCTGAAATAGGAACGACGTAAATTGAACAAATGTGAGTGAATTTTGCTGAATTCTTAAATTAACCATAATATAAAATGACCTAATCGGGTCTCTGTTTGCCCTACCCTAGAAGTTAAATAGTGCATTTCACTGGTCATTTCATGCGCTTTGAGATGCCGCTAAGCCCAATAAGCTATCTGTAATAGAAGCGACGTAAATTGAACAAATGTGATAGAATTTCGTTGAATTCTTATATTAACCTTAATGTAAAATGATCTAATCGGGTCTCTGTTTGCCCTACCCTAGAAGTTTAATAGTGCATTATACTCGTCATTTCATGCGGATTGAGATGCCGCTAAGCCCAATAAGCTATCTGAAATAGGAGTGACGTAAATTGAACAAATGTGATAGAATTTCGCAGAATTCTTATATTAACCAAAATATAAAATGATCTAATCGGGTCTCTGTTCGCCCTAGCCTAGTAGTTTAATAGTGCATTTTATTCGCCATTTTATGCGCTTTGAGATGCCGCTTAGACGAATACGCTATCTGAAATAGGAGCGACGTAAATTGAACAGATGTGATAGAATCTCCCTGAAATCTTATATTAACCATAATATAAAATGATCTAATCGGGTCTCTGTTCGCCCTACCATAGAAGTCTAATAGTGCATTTCACTCGTCATTTCATGCGCTTTGAGATGCTGCTTAGCCCAATACGCTCTATGAAATAGGAGCGACGTAAGTTGAACAAATGTGATAGAATTTCGCTGAATTCTTTTATTTACCATAATGTAAAATGATCTGATCGGGTCTCTGTTCGCCCTAGCCTAGAAGTTTAATAGTGCATTTTATTCGCCATTTCATGCGCTTTGAGATGCCGCTTAGCCGAATACGCTATCTGAAATAGGAGCGACGTAAATTGAACAAATGTGATAGAATTTCCGTGAATCCTTGTATTAACATTAATGTAAAATGATCTAATCAGGTCTCTGTTCGCCCTACCATAGAAGTCTAATGGTGCATTTCACTCGCCATTTCATGCGCTTTGAGATCACGCTTAGCCCAATACGCCATCTGAAGTAGGAGCACCGTAAATTGAACAAATGTGATAGAATTTCCCTGAAATCTTATATTAATCAAAATATAAAATGATCAAATCGGGTCTCTGATTGCCCTATCATAGAAGATTAGTAGTGAATTTTACTCGCCATTCCACGCGCTTTAAGATGCCGCCTAGCCCAGTACGCTATCTGAAATAGGAGCGACGTGAATTGAACAAATGTGATAGAATTTCGCTGAATTCTTAAATTAACCATAATATAAAATGATCTCATCGGGTCTCTGTTTGCCCTACCCTAGAAGTTTAATAGTGCATTTTACTCGCCATTTCATGCGCTTTGAGATACCGGCCAGCCCAGTACGCTATCTGAAATAGGAGCGAGGCAATTTGAAGGAATGTGATAGAATTACGCTGAATTCTTATATTAACCGTAATATAAAATGATCTAATCGGGTCTCTGTTTGCCCTACCCTAGAAGTTTAATAGTCCATTTTATTCGCCATTTCATGCGCTTTGAGATGCCGGTTAGCCCAATACGCTAACTGAAATAGGAGCGACGTAAATAGAACAAATGTGATAGGATTTCCCTGAAATCTTATATTAAACAAAATATAAAATGATCTAATCTGGTCTCTGACTGCCCTATCATTGAAGTTTAACAGTGCATTTTACCCGCCATTCCACGCGCTTTAAGATGCCGCCTAGCCCAGTACGCTATCTGAAATAGGAGCTACGTAAATTCAACAAGTGTGATAGAATCTTGCTGAATTCTTAAATTAACCATAATATAAAATGATCCAAGCGGGTCTCTGTTTGCCCTACCCTAGGAGTTTAATAGTGCATTTTACTCGCCATTTCATGCGCTTTGAGATGCCGCTTAGCCCAATACGCTATCTGAAATATGAGCGACACGAATTGAACAAATGTGATAGAATTTCCCTGAAATCTTGTATTAAACAAAATATAAAATGATCTAATCGCGTCTCTGATTGCCCTATCATACAAGTTTAATAGTGCATTTTACTCGCCACTCCACGCGCTTTAGGATGCCGCCTAGCCCAGTACGATATCCGAAATAGGAGCGACGTAAATTGAACAAATGTGATAGAATTTCGTTGAATTCTTATATTAACCAAAATATAAAATGATCTAATCGGGTCTCTGATTGCCCTATCATAGAAGTTTAATAGTGCATTTTACTCGCCATTCCACGCGCTTTAAGATGCCGCATGGCCCAGCACGCTATCTGAAACAGGAGCGACGTATATTGAACAAATGTGATAGAATTTTGCTGACATCTTAAATTAAACATAATATAAAATGATCTAATCGGGTCTCTGTTTGCCCTACCCTAGAAGTTTAATAGTGCATTTTACTCGTCACTTCATGCGCCCTCAGATGCCGCTTAGCCCAATAAGCTATCTGAAATAGGAGCGACGTAAATTGAACAAATGTGATAAAATTTCGCAGAATCCTTATGTTAACCAAAATATAAAATGATCTAATCTGGTCTCTGTTCGCCCTAGCCTAGAAGTTTAATAGTGCATTTTGTTCGCCATTTCATGCGCTTTGTGATGCCGCTTAGCCCAATACGCTATCTGAAATAGGAGCGACGTAAATTGAACAAATGTGATAGAATTTCTCTGAAATCTTATATTAAACAAAATATAAAATGATCTAATCGGGTCTCTGATTGCTCTATCATAGAAGTTTAGTAGTGCATTTTACTCGCCCTTCCACGCGCTTTAAGATGCCGCCTAGCCCAGTACGCTATCTGAAATAGGAGCGACGTAAGATGAACAAACGTGATAGAATTACGCTGAATTCTTATATTAACCGTAATATAAAATGATCTAATCGGGTCTCCGTTTGCCTTATCCTAAAAGTTTAATAGCGCATTTTACTCGCCATTTCATGCGCTTTGAGAGGCCGCTTAGCCCAATACGCTATCTGAAATAGGAGCGACGTAAATTGAACAAATGTGATAGAGTTTCGCTGAATTCTTAAATTAACCATAATATAAAATGATCTCATCGGGTCTCTGTTCGCCCTAGCCTAGAAGTTTAATAGTGCATTTTATTCGCCACTTCATGCGCCTTGCGATGCCGCTTAGCTGAATACTCTATCTGAAAAAGGAGCGACGCAAATTGAACAAATGTGATACTATTTCCCTGAAATATTATATTAAACAAAATATAAAATGATCTAATCGGGTCTCTGATTGCCCTAGCCTAGAAGTTTAATAGCGCATTTTACTCGCCATTTCATGCGCTTTGAGATGCCGCTTAGCCCAATACGCTATCTGGAATAGGAGTGACGTAAATTGAACAAATGTGAGAGAATTTCCGTGAATTCTTATATTAACCTTAATGTAAAATGATCCAATCGGGTCTCTGTTCGCCCTACCATAGAACTCTAATAGTGCATTTCACTCGCCATTTCATGCGCTTTCAGATGCCGCTTAGCCCAATACGCTATCTGAAATAGGAGCGACGTAAGTTGAACAAAAGTGATAGAATTACGCTGAATTCTTTTATTAACCATAATGTAAAATGATCTGCTCGGGTCACTGTTCGCCCTAGCCTAGAAGTTTAATGGTGCATTTTATTCGCCATCTCATGCGCTTTGAGATGCCGCTTAGCCCAATACGCTATCTGAAATTGGAGCGACGTAAATTGAACAAATGTGATAGATTCACGCTGCATTCTTATATTAACCAAAGTATAAAATGATCTAATCTAGTCTCTGATTGCCCTATCATAGAAGGTTAATAGTGCATTTTAGTCGCCATTCCACGCGCTTTAAGATGCCGCCTAGCCCAGTACGCTATCTGAAATAGGAGCGACGTAACTTGAACAAATGTGATAGATTCACGCTGCATTCTTATACTAACCGTAATATAAAATGATCTAATCGGGTCTCTGTTTGCCTTATCCTAGAAGTATAATAGTGCATTATACTCGCCATTTCATGCGCTTTTAGATGCCGCTTAGCCCAGGACGCTATCTGAAATAGGAACGACGTAAATTGAACAAATGTGAGAGAATTTTGCTGAATTCTTAAATTAACCATAATATAAAATGACCTAATCGGGTCTCTGTTTGCCCTACCCTAGAAGTTTAATAGTGCATTTCACTCGTCATTTCATGCGCTTTGAGATGCCGCTAAGCTCAATAAGCTATCTGTAATAGAAGCGACGTAAATTGAACAAATGTGATAGAATTTCGTTGAATTCTTATATTAACCTTAATGTAAAATGATCTAATCGGGTCTCTGTTTACCTTATCCTAGAAGTTTAATAGTGCATTATACTCGACATTTCATGCGGATTGAGATGCCGCTAAGCCCAATAAGCTATCTGAAATAGGAGCGACGTAAATTGAACAAATGTGATAGAATTACGCTGAATTCTTAAACTAACCATAATATAAAATGATCTAATCGGGTATCTGTTTGCCATATCCTAGAAGTTTAATAGTGCATTTTACTCGCCATTTCATGCGCTTTGAGATGCCGCTTAGCCCAATACGCTATCTGAAATATGGGCGACACGAATTGAACAAATGTGATAGAATTTCCCTGAAATCTTGTATTAAACAAAATATAAAATGATCTAATCGCGTCTCTGATTGCCCTATCATACAAGTTTAATAGTGCATTTTACTCGCCACTCCACGCGCTTTATGATGCCGCCTAGCCCAGTACGCTATCCGAAATAGGAGCGACGTAAATTGAACAAATGTGATAGAATTTTGCTGAATTCTTAAATTAACCATAATATAAAATGATCTAATCGGGTATCTGTTTCCCTTATCCTAGAAGTTTAATAGTGCCTTTTACTCGCCATTTCATGCGCTTTGAGATGCCGCTTAGCCCAATACGCTATCTGAAATATGAGCGACAGGAATTGAACAAATGTGATACAATTTCCCTGAAATCTTGTATTAAACAAAATATAAAATGATCTAATCGCGTCTCTGATTGCCCTATCATACAAGTTTAAAAGTGCATTTTACTCGCCACTCCACGCGCTTTAGGATGCCGCCTAGCCCAGTACGCTATCCGAAATAGGAGCGACGTAAATTGAACAAATGTGATAGAATTTTGCTGAATTCTTAAATTAACCATAATATAAAATGATCTAATCGGGTATCTGTTTGCCTTATCCTAGAAGTTTAATAGTGCATTATACTCGCCATTTCATGAGCTTCGAGATGCCGCTTAGCTCAATACGCTATCTGAAATAGGAGCGACGTAAATTGAACAAATGTGACAGAATTACGCTGCATTCTTATATTAACCGAAGTATAAAATGATCTAATCTGGTCTCTGATTGCCCTATCATAGAAGGTTAATAGTGTATTTTACTCGCCATTCTACGCGCTTTAAGATGCTGCCTAGCCCAGTACGGTACCTGAAATAGGAGCGACGCAATTTGAAGAAATGTGATAGAATTACGCTGAATTCTTATATTAACCTTAATGTAAAATGATCTAATCGGGTCTCTGTTCGCCCTACCCTAGAAGTTTAATAGTGCATTTCACTCGTCACTTCATGCGCTTTGAGATGCCGGTTAGCCCAATACGCTAACTGAAATAGGAGCGACGTAAATAGAACAAATGTGATAGGATTTCCCTGAAATCTTATATTAAACAAAATATAAAATGATCTAATCTGGTCTCTGACTGCCCTATCATTGAAGTTTAACAGTGCATTTTACCCGCCATTCCACGCGCTTTAAGATGCCGCCTAGCCCAGTACGCTATCTGAAATAGGAGCTACGTAAATTCAACAAATGTGATAGAATCTTGCTGAATTCTTAAATTAACCATAATATAAAATGATCCAATCGGGTCTCTGTTTGCCCTACCCTAGGAGTTTAATAGTGCATTTTACTCGCCATTTCATGCGCTTTGAGATGCCGCTTAGCCCAATACGCTATCTGAAATATGAGCGACACGAATTGAACAAATGTGATAGAATTTCCCTGAAATCTTGTATTAAACAAAATATAAAATGATCTAATCGCGTCTCTGATTGCCCTATGATACAAGTTTAAAAGTGCATTTTACTCGCCACTCCACGCGCTTTAGGATGCCGCCTAGCCCAGTACGCTATCCGAAATAGGAGCGACGTAAATTGAACAAATGTGATAGAATTTTGCTGAATTCTTAAATTAACCATAATATAAAATGAACTAATCGGGTATCTGTTTGCCTTATCCTAGAAGTTTAGTATTGCATTTTACTCGCCATTTCATGCGCTTTGAGATGCCGCTTAGCCCAATACGCTATCTGAAATAGGAGCGACGTAAATTGAACAAATGTGATAGAATTTCGCTGAATTCTTAAATTAACTATAATATAAAATGACCTAATCGGGTCACTGATTGCCCTATCATAGAAGCTTAATAGTGCATTTTACTCGCCATTCCACGCGCTTTAAGTTGCAGCCTAGCCCAGTACGCTATCTGAAATAGGAGCGACGTAAATTGAACAAATGTGATAGAATTTTGCTGAATTCTTAAATTAACCATCACATAAAATGATCTAATCGGGTCTCTGTTTGCCCTACCCTAGAAGTTTAATAGTGCATTTTACTCGTCATTTCATGCGCTTTGAGAGGCCGCTTAGCCCAATACGCTATCTGAAATAGGAGCGACGTAAATTGAACAAATGTGATAGAATTTCCGTGAAATCTTATATTAAACAAAATATAAAATGATCTAATCGGGTCTCTGATAGCACTATCATAGATGTTTAATAGTGCATTTTACTCGCCATTCCACGCGCTTTAAGATGCCGCCTAGCCCAGTACGCTATCTGAAATAGGAGCGACGTAAGTTGAACAAATGTGATAGAATTACGCTGAATTCTTATATTAACCGTAATATAAAATGATCTAATCGGGTCTCTGTTTGCCTTACCCTAGAAGTTTAATAGTGCATTTTACTCGCCATTTCATGCGCTTTGAGATGCCGCTTTGCCCAATTGGCTATCTGAAATAGGAGCGACGTAAATTGAACAGATGTGATAGTATTTCGCTGAATTCTTATAGTAACCAAAATATAAAATGACCTAATCGGGTCTCTGTTTGCCCTACCCTAGAAGTTAAATAGTGCATTTCACTGGTCATTTCATGCGCTTTGAGATGCCGCTAAGCCCAATAAGCTATCTGTAATAGAAGCGACGTAAATTGAACAAATGTGATAGAATTTCGTTGAATTCTTATATTAACCTTAATGTAAAATGATCTAATCGGGTCTCTGTTTGCCCTACCCTAGAAGTTTAATAGTGCATTATACTCGTCATTTCATGCGGATTGAGATGCCGCTAAGCCCAATAAGCTATCTGAAATAGGAGTGACGTAAATTGAACAAATGTGATAGAATTTCGCAGAATTCTTATATTAACCAAAATATAAAATGATCTAATCGGGTCTCTGTTCGCCCTAGCCTAGTAGTTTAATAGTGCATTTTATTCGCCAGTTTATGCGCTTTGAGATGCCGCTTAGACGAATACGCTATCTGAAATAGGAGCGACGTAAATTGAACAGATGTGATAGAATCTCCCTGAAATCTTATATTAACCATAATATAAAATGATCTAATCGGGTCTCTGTTCGCCCTACCATAGAAGTCTAATAGTGCATTTCACTCGTCATTTCATGCGCTTTGAGATGCTGCTTAGCCCAATACGCTCTAAGAGATAGGAGCGACGTAAGTTGAACAAATGTGATAGAATTTCGCTGAATTCTTTTATTTACCATAATGTAAAATGATCTGATCGGGTCTCTGTTCGCCCTAGCCTAGAAGTTTAATAGTGCATTTTATTCGCCATTTCATGCGCTTTGAGATGCCGCTTAGCCGAATACGCTATCTGAAATAGGAGCGACGTAAATTGAACAAATGTGATAGAATTTCCGTGAATCCTTGTATTAACATTAATGTAAAATGATCTAATCAGGTCTCTGTTCGCCCTACCATAGAAGTCTAATGGTGCATTTCACTCGCCATTTCATGCGCTTTGAGATCACGCTTAGCCCAATACGCCATCTGAAGTAGGAGCACCGTAAATTGAACAAATGTGATAGAATTTCCCTGAAATCTTATATTAATCAAAATATAAAATGATCAAATCGGGTCTCTGATTGCCCTATCATAGAAGGTTAGTAGTGAATTTTACTCGCCATTCCACGCGCTTTAAGATGCCGCCTAGCCCAGTACGCTATCTGAAATAGGAGCGACGTAACTTGAACAAATGTGATAGAATTACGCTGCTTTCTTATATTAACCGTAATATAAAATGATCTAATCGGGTCTCCGTTTGCCTTATCCTAGGAGTTTAATAGCGCATTTTACTCGCCATTTCATGCGCTTTGAGATGCCGCTTAGCCCAATACGCTATCTGGAATAGGAGCGACGTAAATTGAACAAATGTGATAGAATTCCCGTGAATTCTTATATTAACCTTAATGTAAAATGATCCAATCGGGTCTCTGTTCGCCCTACCATAGAAGTCTGATAGTGCATTTCACTCGCCATTTCATGCGCTTTGAGATGCCGCTCAGCCCAATACGCTATCTGAAATAGGAGCGACGTAAGTTGAACAAATGTGATAGAATTACGCTGAATTCTTTTATTAACCATAATGTAAAATGATCTGCTCGGGTCTCTGTTCGCCCTAGCCTAGAAGTTTAATAGTGCATTTTATTCGGAAATTTCATACGCTTTGAGATGCCGCTTAGCCCAATACGCTATCTGCAATAGGAGCGACGTAAATTGAACAAATGTGATAGAATTTCGCTGAATTCTTAAATTAACTATAATATAAAATGATCTAATCGGGTCGCTGATTGCCCTATCATAGAAGTTTAATAGTGCATTTTAGTCGCCATTCCAGTCGCTTTAAGTTGCCGCCTAGCCCAGTACGCTATCCGAAATAGGAGCGACGTAAATTGAACAAATGTGATAGAATTTTGCTGAATTCTTAAATTAACCATAACATAAAATGATCTAATCGGGTCTCTGTTTGCCCTACCCTAGAAGTTTAATAGTGCATTTTACTCGTCATTTCATGCGCTTTGAGATGCCGCTTTGCCCAATACGCTATCTGAATTAGGAGCGACGTAAATTGAACAAATGTGATAGAATTTCACTGAATTCTTATATTAACCAAAATATAAAATGATCTAATCGGGTCTCTGATTGCCCTATCATAGAAGATTAATAGTGCATTTTACTCGTCATTTCATGCGCTTTGAGATGCCGCTTAGCCCTAGACGCTATCTGAAATAGGAGTGACCTAAATTGAACGAATGTGATAGAATTTTGCTGAATACTTAAATTAACCATAATATAAAATGATCTAATCGGGTCTCTGATTGCCCTATCATAGAAGATTAATAGTGCATTTTACTCGCCACTCCACGCGCTTTAGGATGCCGCCTAGCCCAGTACGCTATCTGCAATAGGAGCGACGTAAATTGAACGAATGTGATAGAATTTCGCTCAATACTTAAATTAACCATAATATAAAATGATCTAATCGGGTCTCCGTTTGCCCTACCCTAGAACTTTAATAGTGCATTTTACTCGTCATTTCATGCGCTTTGAGATGCCGCTTAGCCTAATACGCTATCTGAAATTGGAGCGATATAAGTTGAACAAATGTGATAGAATTTCGCTGAATTCTTATATTAACCAAAATATAAAATGATCTAATCGGGTCTCTGATTGCCCTATCATAGAAGATTAATAGTGCATTTTACTCGTCATTTCATGCGCTTTGAGATGCCGCTTAGCCCTAGACGCTATCTGAAATAGGAGCGACCTAAATTGAACGAATGTGATAGAATTTTGCTGAATTCTTAAATTAACCATAATATGAAATGATCTAATCGAGTCTCTGCTTGCCCTACCCTAGAACTTTAATAGTGCATTTTACTCGCCATTTCATGCGCTTTGAGATGCCGCTTTGCCCAATACGCTATCTGAAATAGGAGCGACGTAAATTGAACGAATGTGATAGAATTTCGCTCAATACTTAAATTAACCATAATATAAAATGATCTAATCGGGTCTCTGTTTGCCTTATCCTAGAAGTTTAGTATTGCATTTTACTCGCCATTTCATGCGCTTTGAGATGCCGCTTAGCCCAATACGCTATCTGAAATAGGAGCGACGTAAATTGAACAAATGTGATAGAATTTCGCTGAATTCTTAAATTAACTATAATATAAAATGATCTAATCGGGTCACTGATTGCCCTATCATAGAAGTTTAATAGTGCATTTTACTCGCCATTCCACGCGCTTTAAGTTGCCGCCTAGCCCAGTACGCTATCTGAAATAGGAGCGACGTAAATTGAACAAATGTGATAGAATTTCCCTGAAATCTTATATTAAACAAAATATAAAATGATCTAATCGGGTCTCTGATTGCTCTATCATAGAAGTTTAGTAGTGCATTTTACTCGCCCTTCCACGCGCTTAAAGATGCCGCCTAGCCCAGTACGCTATCTGAAATAGGAGCGACGTAAGATGAACAAATGTGATAGAATTACGCTGAATTCTTATATTAACCGTAATATAAAATGATCTAATCGGGTCTCCGTTTGCCTTATCCTAAAAGTTTAATAGCGCATTTTACTCGCCATTTCATGCGCTTTGAGAGGCCGCTTAGCCCAATACGCTATCTGAAATAGGAGCGACGTAACTTGAACAAATGTGATAGATTCACGCTGCATTCTTATATTAACCGTAATATAAAATGATCTAATCGGGTCTCTGTTTGCCTTATCCTAGAAGTATAATAGTGCATTATACTCGCCATTTCATGCGCTTTTAGATGCCGCTTAGCCCAGGACGCTATCTGAAATAGGAACGACGTAAATTGAACAAATGTGATAGAATTTCGCAGAATTCTTATATTAACCAAAATATAAAATGATCTAATCGGGTCTCTGTTTGCCCTACCCTAGAAGTTTAATAGTGCATTTCACTCGTCATTTCATGCGCTTTGAGATGCCGCTAAGCTCAATAAGCTATCTGTAATAGAAGCGACGTAAATTGAACAAATGTGATAGAATTTCGTTGAATTCTTATATTAACCTTAATGTAAAATGATCTAATCGGGTCTCTGTTTACCTTATCCTAGAAGTTTAATAGTGCATTATACTCGACATTTCATGCGGATTGAGATGCCGCTAAGCCCAATAAGCTATCTGAAATAGGAGCGACGTAAATTGAACAAATGTGATAGAATTTCGCAGAATTCTTATATTAACCAAAATATAAAATGATCTAATCGGGTCTCTGTTCGCCCTAGCCTAGTAGTTTAATAGTGCATTTTATTCGCCATTGTATGCGCTTTGAGATGCCGCTTAGCCGAATACGCTATCTGAAATAGGAGCGACGTAAATTGAACAGATGTGATAGAATCTCCCTGAAATCTTATCTTAACCATAATATAAAATGATCTAATCGGGTCTCTGTTCGCCGTAGCCTAGAATTTTAATAGTGCATTTTACGCGCCATTCCACGCGCTTTAAGATGCCGCCTAGCCCAGTACGCTATCTGAAATAGGAGCGACGTAAGATGAACAAATGTGATAGAATTTCGCTGCATTCTTATATTAACCGTAATATGAAATGATATAATCGGGTCTCTGTTTGCCCTACCCTAGAAGTTTAATAGTGCATTTTACTCGTCATTTCATGCGCTTTGAGAGGCCGCTTAGCCCAATACGCTATCTGAAATAGGAGCGACGTAAATTGAACAAATGTGATAGAATTTCCGTGAAATCTTATATTAAACAAAATATAAAATGATCTAATCGGGTCTCTGATAGCCCTATCATAGAAGTTTAATAGTGCATTTTACTCGCCATTCCACGCGCTTTAAGATGCCGCCTAGCCCAGTACGCTATCTGAAATAGGAGCGACGTAAGTTGAACAAATGTGATAGAATTACGCTGAATTCTTATATTAACCGTAATATAAAATGATCTAATCGGGTCTCTGTTTGCCTTATCCTAGAAGTTTAATAGTGCATTTCACTCGTCATTTCATGCGCTTTGAGATGCCGCTTTGCCCAATCGGCTATCTGAAATAGGAGCGACGTAAATTGAACAGATGTGATAGTATTTCGCTGAATTCTTATAGTAACCAAAATATAAAATGATCTAATCGGGTCTCTGTTTGCCTTATCCTAGAAGTTTAATAGTGCATTTCACTCGTCATTTCATGCGCTTTGAGATGCCGCTTAGCCCAATACGCTATCTGAAATAGGAGCGACGTAACTTGAACAAATGTGATAGAATCACGCTGCATTCTTATATTAACCGTAATATGAAATGATATAATCGGGTCTCTGTTTGCCTTATCCTAGAAGTATAATAGTGCATTATACTCGCCATTTCATGCGCTTTTAGATGCCGCTAAGCCCAGGACGCTATCTGAAATAGGAACGACGTAAATTGAACAAATGTGAGTGAATTTTGCTGAATTCTTAAATTAACCATAATATAAAATGACCTAATCGGGTCTCTGTTTGCCCTACCCTAGAAGTTAAATAGTGCATTTCACTGGTCATTTCATGCGCTTTGAGATGCCGCTAAGCCCAATAAGCTATCTGTAATAGAAGCGACGTAAATTGAACAAATGTGATAGAATTTCGTTGAATTCTTATATTAACCTTAATGTAAAATGATCTAATCGGGTCTCTGTTTGCCCTACCCTAGAAGTTTAATAGTGCATTATACTCGTCATTTCATGCGGATTGAGATGCCGCTAAGCCCAATAAGCTATCTGAAATAGGAGTGACGTAAATTGAACAAATGTGATAGAATTTCGCAGAATTCTTATATTAACCAAAATATAAAATGATCTAATCGGGTCTCTGTTCGCCCTAGCCTAGTAGTTTAATAGTGCATTTTATTCGCCATTTTATGCGCTTTGAGATGCCGCTTAGACGAATACGCTATCTGAAATAGGAGCGACGTAAATTGAACAGATGTGATAGAATCTCCCTGAAATCTTATATTAACCATAATATAAAATGATCTAATCGGGTCTCTGTTCGCCCTACCATAGAAGTCTAATAGTGCATTTCACTCGTCATTTCATGCGCTTTGAGATGCTGCTTAGCCCAATACGCTCTATGAAATAGGAGCGACGTAAGTTGAACAAATGTGATAGAATTTCGCTGAATTCTTTTATTTACCATAATGTAAAATGATCTGATCGGGTCTCTGTTCGCCCTAGCCTAGAAGTTTAATAGTGCATTTTATTCGCCATTTCATGCGCTTTGAGATGCCGCTTAGCCGAATACGCTATCTGAAATAGGAGCGACGTAAATTGAACAAATGTGATAGAATTTCCGTGAATCCTTGTATTAACATTAATGTAAAATGATCTAATCAGGTCTCTGTTCGCCCTACCATAGAAGTCTAATGGTGCATTTCACTCGCCATTTCATGCGCTTTGAGATCACGCTTAGCCCAATACGCCATCTGAAGTAGGAGCACCGTAAATTGAACAAATGTCATAGAATTTCCCTGAAATCTTATATTAATCAAAATATAAAATGATCAAATCGGGTCTCTGATTGCCCTATCATAGAAGATTAGTAGTGAATTTTACTCGCCATTCCACGCGCTTTAAGATGCCGCCTAGCCCAGTACGCTATCTGAAATAGGAGCGACGTAAATTGAACAAATGTGATAGAATTCCCGTGAATTCTTATATTAACCTTAATGTAAAATGATCCAATCGGGTCTCTGTTCGCCCTACCATAGAAGTCTGATAGTGCATTTCACTCGCCATTTCATGCGCTTTGAGATGCCGCTCAGCCCAATACGCTATCTGAAATAGGAGCGACGTAAGTTGAACAAATGTGATAGAATTACGCTGAATTCTTTTATTAACCATAATGTAAAATGATCTGCTCGGGTCTCTGTTCGCCCTAGCCTAGAAGTTTAATAGTGCATTTTATTCGGAAATTTCATACGCTTTGAGATGCCGCTTAGCCCAATACGCTATCTGAAATAGGAGCGACGTAAATTGAACAAATGTGATAGAATTTCGCTGAATTCTTAAATTAACTATAATATAAAATGATCTAATCGGGTCGCTGATTGCCCTATCATAGAAGTTTAATAGTGCATTTTAGTCGCCATTCCAGGCGCTTTAAGTTGCCGCCTAGCCCAGTACGCTATCCGAAATAGGAGCGACGTAAATTGAACAAATGTGATAGAATTTTGCTGAATTCTTAAATTAACCATAACATAAAATGATCTAATCGGGTCTCTGTTTGCCCTACCCTAGAAGTTTAATAGTGCATTTTACTCGTCATTTCATGCGCTTTGAGATGCCGCTTTGCCCAATACGCTATCTGAATTAGGAGCGACGTAAATTGAACAAATGTGATAGAATTTCACTGAATTCTTATATTAACCAAAATATAAAATGATCTAATCGGGTCTCTGATTGCCCTATCATAGAAGATTAATAGTGCATTTTACTCGTCATTTCATGCGCTTTGAGATGCCGCTTAGCCCTAGACGCTATCTGAAATAGGAGCGACCTAAATTGAACGAATGTGATAGAATTTTGCTGAATTCTTAAATTAACCATAATATGAAATGATCTAATCGAGTCTCTGCTTGCCCTACCCTAGAACTTTAATAGTGCATTTTACTCGCCATTTCATGCGCTTTGAGATGCCGCTTTGCCCAATACGCTATCTGAAATAGGAGCGACGTAAATTGAACGAATGTGATAGAATTTCGCTCAATACTTAAATTAACCATAATATAAAATGATCTAATCGGGTCTCTGATTGCCCTATCATAGAAGATTAATAGTGCATCTTACTCGCCACTACACGCGCTTTAGGATGCCGCCTAGCCCAGTACGCTATCTGCAATAGGAGCGACGTAAATTGAACGAATGTGATAGAATTTCGCTCAATACTTAAGTTAACCATAATATAAAATGATCTAATCGGGTCTCTGTTTGCCCTACCCTAGAACTTTAATAGTGCATTTTACTCGTCATTTCATGCGCTTTGAGATGCCGCTTAGCCTAATACGCTATCTGAAATTGGAGCGATATAAGTTGAACAAATGTGATAGAATTTCGCTGAATTCTTTTATTAACCATAATGTAAAATGATCTAATCGGATCTCTGTTCGCCCGAGCCTAGAACTTTAATTGTGCATTTTATTCGGAAATTTCATACGCTTTGAGATGCCGCTTTGCCCAATACGCTATCTGAAATAGGAGCGACGTAAATTGAACAAATGTGATAGAATTTCACTGAATTCTTATATTAACCAAAATATAAAATGATCTAATTGGGTCTCTGATTGCCCTAGCATAGAAGTTTAATAGTGCATTTTACTCGCCATTCCGAGCGCGTTGAGATGCCGCATAACCCAATACGCTATCTGAAACAGGAGCGACGTAAATTGAACAAATGTGATAGAATTTCGCTGAATTCTTAAATTAACTATAATATAAAATGATCTAATCGGGTCACTGATTGCCCTACCCTAGAAGTTTAATAGTGCATTTTACTTGCCATTTCATGCGCTTTGAGATGCCGCTTATCACAATACGCTATCTGAAATATGAGCGACGTAAATTGAACAAATGTGATAGAATTTCGCTGAATTCTTATATTAACAAAAATATAAAATGATCTAATCGGGTCTCTGTTTGCCTTATCCTAGAAGTTTAGTATTGCATTTTACTCGCCATTTCATGCGCTTTGAGATGCCGCTTAGCCCAATACGCTAGGAGCGACGTAAATTGAACAAATGTGATAGAATTTCGCTGAATTCTTAAATTAACTATAATATAAAATGATCTAATCGGGTCTCTGATAGCCCTATCATAGAAGTTTAATAGTGCATTTTACTCGCCATTCCACGCGCTTTAAGATGCCGCCTAGCCCAGTACGCTATCTGAAATAGGAGCGACGTAAGTTGAACAAATGTGATAGAATTACGCTGAATTCTTATATTAACCGTAATATAAAATGATCTAATCGGGTCTCTGTTTGCCTTACCCCTAGAAGTTTAATAGTGCATTTTACTCGCCATTTCATGCGCTTTGAGATGCCGCTTTGCGCCAATCGGCTATCTGAAATAGGAGCGACGTAAATTGAACAGATGTGATAGTATTTCGCTGAATTCTTATAGTAACCAAAATATAAAATGATCTAATCGGGTCTCTGTTTGCCTTATCCTAGAAGTTTAATAGTGCATTTCACTCGTCATTTCATGCGCTTTGAGATGCCGCTTAGCCCAATACGCTATCTGAAATAGGAGCGACGTAACTTGAACAAATGTGATAGAATCACGCTGCATTCTTATATTAACCGTAATATGAAATGATATAATCGGGTCTCTGTTTGCCTTATCCTAGAAGTATAATAGTGCATTATACTCGCCATTTCATGCGCTTTTAGATGCCGCTTAGCCCAGGACGCTATCTGAAATAGGAACGACGTAAATTGAACAAATATGAGTGAATTTTGCTGAATTCTTAAATTAACCATAATATAAAATGACCTAATCGGGTCTCTGTTTGCCCTACCCTAGAAGTTAAATAGTGCATTTCACTGGTCATTTCATGCGCTTTGAGATGCCGCTAAGCCCAATAAGCTATCTGTAATAGAAGCGACGTAAATTGAACAAATGTGATAGAATTTCGTTGAATTCTTATATTAACCTTAATGTAAAATGATCTAATCGGGTCTCTGTTTTGCCCTACCCTAGAAGTTTAATAGTGCATTATACTCGTCATTTCATGGCGGATTGAGATGCCGCTAAGCCCAATAAGCTATCTGAAATAGGAGTGACGTAAATTGAACAAATGTGATAGAATTTCGCAGAATTCTTATATTAACCAAAATATAAAATGATCTAATCGGGTCTCTGTTCGCCCTAGCCTAGTAGTTAATAGTGCATTTTATTCGCCATTTTATGCGCTTTGAGATGCCGCTTAGACGAATACGCTATCTGAAATAGGAGGCGACGTAAATTGAACAGATGTGATAGAATCTCCCTGAAATCTTATATTAACCATAATATAAAATGATCTAATCGGGTCTCTGTTCGCCCTACCATAGAAGTCTAATAGTGCATTTCACTCGTCATTTCATGCGCTTTGAGATGCTGCTTAGCCCAATACGCTCTATGAAATAGGAGCGACGTAAGTTGAACAAATGTGATAGAATTTCGCTGAATTCTTTTATTTACCATAATGTAAAATGATCTGATCGGGTTCTCTGGTTCGCCCTAGCCTAGAAGTTTAATAGTGCATTTTATTCGCCATTTCATGCGCTTTGAGATGCCGCTTAGCCGAATACCGCTATCTGAAATAGGAGCGACGTAAATTGAACAAATGTGATAGAATTTCCGTGAATCCTTGTATTAACATTAATGTAAAATGATCTACTCAGGTCTCTGTTCGCCCTACCATAGAAGTCTAATGGTGCATTTCACTCGCCATTTCATGCGCTTTGAGATCACGCTTAGCCCAATACGCCCATCTGAAGTAGGAGCACCGTAAATTGAACAAATGTGATAGAATTTCCCTGAAATCTTATATTAATCAAAATATAAAATGATCAAATCGGGTCTCTGATTGCCCTATCATAGAAGATTAGTAGTGAATTTTACTCGCCATTCCACGCGCTTTAAGATGCCGCCTAGCCCAGTACGCTATCTGAAATAGGAGCGACGTAACTTGAACAAATGTGATAGAATTACGCTGCTTTCTTATATTAACCGTAATATAAAATGATCTAATCGGGTCTCCGTTTGCCTTATCCTAGGAGTTTAATAGCGCATTTTACTCGCCATTTCATGCGCTTTGAGATGCCGCTTAGCCCAATACGCTATCTGGAATAGGAGCGACGTAAATTGAACAAATGTGATAGAATTCCCGTGAATTCTTATATTAACCTTAATGTAAAATGATCCAATCGGGTCTCTGTTCGCCCTACCATAGAAGTCTGATAGTGCATTTTCACTCGCCATTTCATGCGCTTTGAGATGGCTCAGCCGAATGATATGGAAGGGGTCTGAAGATAGGAAGTGAAGAGTTGACAATGTGATAGAATTACGCTGAATTTTTTTATTAACATAATGTTAAAATGATCTGCTCGGGTCTCTGTTCGCCCTAGCCTAGAAGTTTAATGGTGCATTTTATTCGGAAATTTCATACGCTTTGAGATGCCGCTTAGCCCAATACGCTATCTGAAATAGGGAGCGACGTAAATTGAACAAATGTGATAGAATTTCGCTGAATTCTTAATTAACTATAATATAAAATGATCTAATCGGGTCGCTGATTGCCCTATCATAGAAGTTTAATAGTGCATTTTAGTCGCCATTCCAGGCGCTTTAAGTTGCCCGCCCTAGCCCCAGTACGCTATCCGAAATAGGAGCGACGTAAATTGAACAAATGTGATAGAATTTTGCTGAATTCTTAAATTAACCATAACATAAAATGATCTAATCGGGTCTCTGTTTGCCCTACCCCTAGAAGTTTAATAGTGCATTTTACTCGTCATTTCATGCGCTTTGAGAATGCCGCTTTGCCCAATACGCTATCTGAATTAGGAGCGACGTAAATTGAACAAATGTGATAGAATTTCACTGAATTCTTATATTAACCAAAATATAAAATGATCTAATCGGGTCTCTGATTGCCCTATCATAGAAGATTAATAGTGCATTCTACTCGTCATTTCATGCGCTTTGAGATGCCGCTTAGCCCTAGACGCTATCTGAAATAGGAGCGACCTAAATTGAACGAATGTGATAGAATTTTGCTGAATTCTTAAATTAACCATAATATGAAATGATCTAATCGAGTCTCTGCTTGCCCTACCCTAGAACTTTAATAGTGCATTTTACTCGCCATTTCATGCGCTTTGAGATGCCGCTTTGCCCAATACCGCTATCTGAAATAGGAGCGACGTAAATTGAACGAATGTGATAGAATTTCGCTCAATACTTAAATTAACCATAATATAAAATGATCTAATCGGGTCTCTGATTGCCCTATCATAGAAGATTAATAGTGCATTTTACTCGCCACTCCACGCGCTTTAGGATGCCGCCTTGCCCAGTACGCTATCTGCAATAGGAGCGACGTAAATTGAACGAATGTGATAGAATTTTGCTCAATACTTAAATTAACCATAATATAAAATGATCTAATCGGGTCTCTGTTTGCCCTACCCTAGAACTTTAATAGTGCATTTTACTCGTCATTTCATGCGCTTTGAGATGCCGCTTAGCCTAATACGCTATCTGAAATTGGAGCGATATAAGTTGAACAAATGTGATAGAATTTCGCTGAATTCTTTTATTAACCATAATGTAAAATGATCTAATCGGATCTCTGTTCGCCCGAGCCTTAGAACTTTAATTGTGCATTTTATTCGGGAAATTTCATACTCTTTGAGATGCCGCTTTGCCAATACGCTATCTGAAATAGGAGCGACGTAAATTGAACAAATGTGATAGAATTTCACTGAATTCTTATATTAACCAAAATATAAAATGATCTAATTGGGTCTCTGATTGCCCTAGCATAGAAGTTTAATAGTGCATTTTACTCGCCATTCCGAGCGCGTTAAGATGCCGCATAACCCAATACGCTATCTGAACACAGGAGCGACGTAAATTGAACAAATGTGATAGAATTTCGCTGAATTCTTAAATTAACTATAATATAAAAATGATCTAATCGGGTCACTGATTGCCCTACCCTAGAAGTTTAATAGTGCATTTTACTTGCCATTTCATGCGCTTTGAGATGCCGCTTATCACAATACGCTATCTGAAATATGAGCGACGTAAATTGAACAAATGTGATAGAATTTCGCTGAATTCTTATATTAACAAAAATATAAAATGATCTAATCGGGTCTCTGTTTGCCTTATCCTAGAAGTTTTAGTATTGCATTTTACTCGCCATTTCATGCGCTTTGAGATGCCGCTTAGCCCAATACGCTATCTGAAATAGGAGCGACGTAAATTGAACAAATGTGATAGAATTTCGCTGAATTCTTAAATTAACTATAATATAAAATGATCTAATCGGGTCACTGATTGCCCTATCATAGAAGTTTAATAGTGCATTTTACTCGCCATTCCACGCGCTTTAAGTTGCCGCCTAGCCCAGTACGCTATCTGAAATAGGAGCGACGTAAATTGAACAAATGTGATAGAATTTCGCTGAATTCTTAAATTAAACTATAATATAAAATGATCTAATCGGGTCACTGATTGCCCTATCATAGAAGTTTAATAGTGCATTTTACTCCTCATTTCATGCGCTTTGAGATGCCGCTTTGCCCAATACGCTATCTGAATTAGGAGCGACGTAAATTGAACAAATGTGATAGAATTTCGTTGAATTCTTATATTAAACAAAATATAAAATGATCTAATCGGGTCTCTGATTGCTCTATCATAGAAGTTTAGTAGTGCATTTTACTCGCCCTTCCACGCGCTTTAAGATGCCGCCTAGCCCAGTACGCTATCTGAATAGGAGCGACGTTAAGATGAACAAATGTGATAGAATTACGCTGAATTCTTATATTAACCGTAATATAAAATGATCTAATCGGTCTCCGTTTGCCTTTTCCTAAAAGTTTAATAGCGCATTTTACTCGCCATTTCATGCGCTTTGAGAGGCCGCTGCCTTAGCCCCAATACGCTATCTGAAATAGGAGCGACGTAAATTGAACAAATGTGATAGAGTTTCGGTGAATTCTTAAATTAACCATAATATAAAATGATCTCATCGGGTCTCTGTTCGCCCTAGCCTAGAAGTTTAATAGTGCATTTTATTCGCCACTTCATGCGCCTTGCGATGCCGCTTAGCTGAATACTCTATCTGAAAAAGGAGCGACGCAAATTGAACAAATGTGATACTATTTCCCTGAAATATTATATTAAACAAATATAAAATGATCTAAAATCGGGTCTCTGATTGCCCTATCATAGAAGTTTAGTAGTGCATTTTACTCGCCATTCCACGCGCTTTAAGATGCCGCCTAGCCCAGTACGCTATCTGGAATAGGAGCGACGTAAATTGAGCAAATGTGATAGAATTTTGCTGAATTCTTAAATTAACCATAATATAAAGTGATCTAATCGGGTCTCACTTTGCTCTACCCTAGAAGTTTAATAGTGCATTTCACTCGTCATTTCATGCGCTTTGAGTTGCCGCTAAGCCCAATAAGCTATCTGTAATAGGAGCGACGTAAATTTTACAAATGTGATAGAATTTCGTTGAATTCTTATATTAACCAAAATATAAAATGATCTAATCGGGTCTCTGATTGCCTTATCCTAGAAGTTTAATAGCGCATTTTACTCGCCATTTCATGCGCTTTGAGATGCCGCTTAGCCCAATACGCTATCTGGAATAGGAGTGACGTAAATTGAACAAATGTGATAGAATTTCCGTGAATTCTTATATTAACCTTAATGTAAAATGATCCAATCGGGTCTCTGTTCGCCCTACCATAGAACTCTAATAGTGCATTTCACTCGCCATTTCATGCGCTTTGAGATGCCGCTTAGCCCAATACGCTATCTGAAATAGGAGCGACGTAAGTTGAACAAAAGTGATAGAATTACGCTGAATTCTTTTATTAACCATAATGTAAAATGATCTGCTCGGGTCACTGTTCGCCCTAGCCTAGAAGTTTAATAGTGCATTTTATTCGCCATTTCATGCGCTTTGAGATGCCGCTTAGCCCAATACGCTACCTGAAATTGGAGCGACGTAAATTGAACAAATGTGAGAGAATTTCGCTGAGTTCTTAAATTAACCATAATATAAAATGATCTAATCGGGTCTCTGTTTGCCCTACCCTAGAAGTTTAATCGTGCATTTTAAACGCCATTTCATGCGCTTTGAGATGCCGCTTAGCCCAATACGCTATCTGAAATAGGAGCGACGTAAATTGAACAAATGTGATAGAATTTTGCTGAATTCTTAAATTAACCATAATATAAAATGATCTAATCGGGTCTCTGTTTGCACTACCCTAGAAGTTTAACAGTGCATTTTACTCACCATTCCACGCGGATTAAGATGCCGGCCAGCCCAGTACGCTATCTGAAATAGGAGCGACGTAATTTGACGAAATGTGATAGAATTACGCTGAATTCTTATATTAACCGTAATATAAAATGAACTAATCGGGTCTCCGTTTGCCTTATCCTGGAAGTTTAATAGCGCATTTTACGCGCCATTTCATGCGCTTTGAGATGCCGCTTAGCCCAATACGCTATCTGAAATATGAGCGACGCAAATTGAACAAATGTGATAGAATTTCGCTGAATTCTTATATTAACCATAATATAAAATGATCTAATCGGGTCTCTGTGTGCTCTACCCTGGAAGTTTAATAGTGCATTTTACTCGCAATTTCATGCGCTTTGAGGTGCCGCTTAGCCCAATACGCTATCTGAAATATGAGCGACGCAAATTGAACAAATGTGATAGAATTTTGCTGAATTCTTAAATTAACCATAATATAAAATGATCTAATCGGGTCTCTGTTTGCCCTACCCTAGAACTTTAATAGTGTATTTTACTCGTCATTTCATGCGCTTTGAGATGCCGCTTTGCCCAATACGCTGTCTTAAATAGGAGCGACGTAAATTGAACAAATGTGATAGAATTACACTGAATTCTTATATTAACCAAAATATAAAATGATCTAATCGGGTCTCTGATTGCCCTAGCATAGAAGTTTAATAGTGCATTTTACTCGTCATTTCATGCCCTTTGAGATGCCGCTTAGCCTAATACGCTATCTGAAATTGGAGCGATATAAGTTGAACAAATGTGATAGAATTTCGCTGAATTCTTTTATTAACCATAATGTAAAATGATCTAATCTGGTATCTGTTCGCCCTACCATAGAAGTCTTATAGTGCATTTCACTCGCCATTTCATGCGCTTTGAGATGCCGCTTAGCCCAATACGCTATCTGAAATAGGAGCGAGCTAAATTGAACGAATGTGATAGAATTTTGCTGAATTCTTAAATTAACCATAATATAAAATGATCTAATCGGGTCTCTGCTTGCCCTAACCTAGAAGTTTAATAGTGCATTTTACTCGTCATTTCATGCGCTTTGAGATGCCGCTTAGCCGAATACGCTATGTGGAATAGGAGCGACGTAAATTGAACAAATGTGATACTATTTCCCGGAAATCTTATATTAAACAAAATATAAAATGATCTAAACGGGTCTCTGATTGCCTTATCATAGAAGTTTAGTAGTGCATTTTACTCGCCATTCCACGCGCTTTAAGCTGCCGCCTAGCCCAGTACGCTATCTGAAATAGGAGCGACGTAAGTTGAACAAATGTGATAGAATTTTGCTGAATTCTTAAATTAACCATAATATACAATGATCTAATCGGGTCTCTGTTTGCCCTACCCTAGAAGTTTAGTAGTGCATTTTAGTCGCCATTTCATGCGCTTTGAGATCCGGCTTAGCCCAATACGCTATCTGAAATAGGAGCGACGTAAATTGAACAAATGTGATAGAATTTCCCTGAAATCTTATATTAATCAAAATATAAAATGATCTAATCGGGTCTCTGATTGCCCTATCATAGAAGATTAGTAGTGCATTTTACTCGCCATTCCACGCGCTTTTAGATGCCGCCTAGCCCAGTACCCTACCTGACATAGGAGCGTCGTAACTTGAACAAATGTGATAGAATTACGCTGAATTCTTATATTAACCATAGTACAAAATGATCTAATCGGGTCTCTGTTTGCCCTACCCTTGAAGTTTAACAGTGCATTTTACTCGCCATTCCACGCGCTGTAAGATGCCGCCTAGCCCAGTACGCTATCTGAAATAGGAGCGACGTAAATTCAACAAATGTGATAGAATCTTGCTGAATTCATAAATTAACCATAATATAAAATGATATAATCGGGTCTCTGTTTGCCCTACCCTAGGAGTTTAATAGTGCATTTTACTCGCCATTTCATGCGCTTTGAGATGCCGCTCAGCCCAATACGCTATCTGAAATATGAGCGACACGAATTGAACAAATGTGATAGAATTTCACTGAAAGCTTGTATTAAACAAAATATAAAATGATCTAATCGCGTCTCTGATTGCCCTATCATACAAGTTTAATAGTGCATTTTACTCGCCACTCCACGCGCTTTAGGATGCCGCCTAGCCCAGTACGCTATCCGAAATAGGAGCGACGTAAATTGAACAAATGTGATAGAATTTCGCTGAATTCTTATATTAACCAAAGTATAAAATGATCTAATCTAGTCTCTGATTGCCCTATCATAGAAGGTTAATAGTGCATTTTAGTCGCCATTCCACGCGCTTTAAGATGCCGCCTAGCCCAGTACGCTATCTGAAATAGGAGCGATGTAACTTGAACAAATGTGATAGATTCACGCTGCATTCTTATATTAACCGTAATATAAAATGATCTAATCGGGTCTCTGTTTGCCTTATCCTAGAAGTATAATAGTGCATTATACTCGCCATTTCATGCGCTTTTAGATGCCGCTTAGCCCAGGACGCTATCTGAAATAGGAACGACGTAAATTGAACAAATGTGAGAGAATTTTGCTGAATTCTTAAATTAACCATAATATAAAATGACCTAATCGGGTCTCTGTTTGCCCTACCCTAGAAGTTTAATAGTGCATTTCACTCGTCATTTCATGCGCTTTGAGATGCCGCTAAGCTCAATAAGCTATCTGTAATAGAAGCGACGTAAATTGAACAAATGTGATAGAATTTCGTTGAATTCTTATATTAACCTTAATGTAAAATGATCTAATCGGGTCTCTGTTTACCTTATCCTAGAAGTTTAATAGTGCATTATACTCGACATTTCATGCGGATTGAGATGCCGCTAAGCCCAATAAGCTATCTGAAATAGGAGCGACGTAAATTGAACAAATGTGATAGAATTTCGCAGAATTCTTATATTAACCAAAATATAAAATGATCTAATCGGGTCTCTGTTCGCCCTAGCCTAGTAGTTTAATAGTGCATTTTATTCGCCATTGTATGCGCTTTGAGATGCCGCTTAGCCGAATACGCTATCTGAAATAGGAGCGACGTAAATTGAACAGATGTGATAGAATCTCCCTGAAATCTTATCTTAACCATAATATAAAATGATCTAATCGGGTCTCTGTTCGCCGTAGCCTAGAAGTTTAATAGTGCATTTTATTCGCCATTTCATGCGCTTTTAGATGCCGCTTAGCCTAGGACGCTATCTGAAATAGGAACGACGTAAATTGAACAAATGTGATAGAATTTCACTGAATTCTTAAATTAACCAAAATATAAAATGATCTAATCTGGTCTCTGTTCGCCATAGCCTAGAAGTTTAATAGTGCATTTTGTTCGCCATTTCATGCGCTTTGTGATGCCGCTTAGCCCAATACGCTATCTGAAATAGGAGCGACGTAAATTGGACAAATGTGATAGAATTTCCCTGAAATCTTATATTAAACAAAATATAAAATGATCTAATCGGGTCTCTGATTGCTCTATCATAGAAGTTTAGTAGTGCATTTTACTCGCCCTTCCACGCGCTTTAAGATGCCGCCTAGCCCAGTACGCTATCTGAAATAGGAGCGACGTAAGATGAACAAATGTGATAGAATTACGCTGAATTCTTATATTAATCGTAATATAAAATGTTCTAATCGGGTCTCTGTGTGCCCTACCCTAGAAGTTTAATAGTGAATTTTATTCGCCATTTCATGCGCTTTGAGATGCCGCATAGCCTAATACGCTATCTGCAATAGGAGCGACGTAAATTGAACAAATGTGATAGAATTTCCGTGAATTCTTATATTAACCTTAATGTAAAATGATCTAATCGGGTCTCTGTTCGCCCTAGCCTAGAAGTTTAATAGTGCATTTTAGTCGCCATTTCATGCGCTTTGAGATCCCGCTTAGCTCAATACGCTATCTGAAATAGGAGCGACGTAAATTCAACAAATGTGATAGAATTTCCCTGAAATCTTATATTAATCAAAATATAAAATGATATAATCGGGTCTCTGATTGCCCTATCATAGAAGATTAGTAGTGCATTTTACTCGCGATTCCACGCGCTTTAAGATGCCGCCTAGCCGAGTACGCTATCTGAAATAGGAGCGACGTAAGTTGACAAATGTTATAGAATTACGCTGAATTCTTACATTAACCATAATGTAAAATGATCTAGTCGGGTCTCTGTTTGCACTACCCTAGAAGTTTAATAGTGCATTTCACTCGCCACTTCATGCGCTTTGAGATGCCGCTAAGCACAATAAGTTACCTGTAATAGAAGCGACGTAAATTGAACAAATGTGATAGAATTTCGCTGAATTCTTATATTAACCAAAATATAAAATGATCTAATCGGGTCTCTGATTGCCCTATCATAGAAGTTTAGTGGTGCATATTACTCGCCATTCCACGCGCTTTAAGATGCCGCCTAGTCCAATACGCTATCTGAAATAGGAGCCACGTAAATTGAACAAATGTGATAGAATTTCGCTGAATTCTTATATTAACCAAAGTATAAAATGATCTAATCTGGTCTCTGATTGCCCTATCATAGAAGGTTAATAGTGTATTTTACTCGCCATTCTACGCGCTTTAAGATGCTGTCTAGCCCAGTACGCTGTCTGAAATAGAAGCGACGTAAATTGAACAAGTGTGATAGAATCTCGCTGAATACTTATATTAACCTTAATGTAAAATGATGTAATCGGGTCTCTGTTCGCCCTACCCTAGAAGTTTAATAGTGCATTCCACTCGTCATTTCATGCGCTTTGAGATGCCGCCTAGCCCAATACGCTATCAGAAATAGGAGCGACGTAAATTGAACAAATGTGACAGAATTACGCTGCATTCTTATATTAACCGAAGTATAAAATGATCTAATCTGGTCTCTGATTGCCCTATCATAGAAGGTTAATAGTGTATTTTACTCGCCATTCTACGCGCTTTAAGATGCTGCCTAGCCCAGTACGCTATCTGAAATAGGAGCGACGCAATTTGAAGAAATGTGATAGAATTACGCTGAATTCTTATATTAACCGTAATATAAAATGATCTAATCGGGTCTCTGTTTGCCCTACCCTAGAAGTTTAATAGTCCATTTTATTCGCCATTTCATGCGCTTTGAGATGCCGGTTAGCCCAATACGCTAACTGAAATAGGAGCGACGTAAATAGAACAAATGTGATAGGATTTCCCTGAAATCTTATATTAAACAAAATATAAAATGATCTAATCTGGTCTCTGACTGCCCTATCATTGAAGTTTAACAGTGCATTTTACCCGCCATTCCACGCGCTTTAAGATGCCGCCGAGCCCAGTACGCTATCTGAAATAGGAGCTACGTAAATTCAACAAATGTGATAGAATCTTGCTGAATTCTTAAATTAACCATAATATAAAATGATCCAATCGGGTCTCTGTTTGCCCTACCCTAGGAGTTTAATAGTGCATTTTACTCGCCATTTCATGCGCTTTGAGATGCCGCTTAGCCCAATACGCTATCTGAAATATGAGCGACACGAATTGAACAAATGTGATAGAATTTCCCTGATATCTTGTATTAAACAAAATATAAAATGATCTAATCGCGTCTCTGATTGCCCTATCATACAAGCTTAATAGTGCATTTTACTCGCCACTCCACGCGCTTTAGGATGCCGCCTAGCCCAGTACGCTATCCGAAATAGGAGCGACGTAAATTGAACAAATGTGATAGAATTTTGCTGAATTCTTAAATTAACCATAATATAAAATGATCTAATCGGGTATCTGTTTGCCTTATCCTAGAAGTTTAATAGTGCCTTTTACTCGCCATTTCATGCGCTTTGAGATGCCGCTTAGCCCAATACGCTATCTGAAATATGAGCGACACGAATTGAACAAATGTGATAGAATTTCCCTGAAATCTTGTATTAAACAAAATATAAAATGATCTAATCGCGTCTCTGATTGCCCTATCATACAAGTTTAATAGTGCATTTTACTCGCCACTCCACGCGCTTTAGGATGCCGCCTAGCCCAGTACGCTATCCGAAATAGGAGCGACGTAAATTGAACAAATGTGATAGAATTTCGCTGAATTCTTAAATTAACTATAATATAAAATGATCTAATCGGGTCACTGATTGCCCTACCCTAGAAGTTTAATAGTGCATTTTACTTGCCATTTCATGCGCTTTGAGATGCCGCTTATCACAATACGCTATCTGAAATATGAGCGACGTAAATTGAACAAATGTGATAGAATTTCGCTGAATTCTTATATTAACAAAAATATAAAATGATCTAATCGGGTCTCTGTTTGCCTTATCCTAGAAGTTTAGTATTGCATTTTACTCGCCATTTCATGCGCTTTGAGATGCCGCTTAGCCCAATACGCTATCTGAAATAGGAGCGACGTAAATTGAACAAATGTGATAGAATTTCGCTGAATTCTTAAATTAACTATAATATGAAATGATCTAATCGGGTCACTGATTGCCCTATCATAGAAGTTTAATAGTGCATTTTACTCGCGATTCCACGCGCTTTAAGTTGCCGCCTAGCCCAGTACGCTATCTGAAATAGGAGCGACGTAAATTGAACAAATGTGATAGAATTTTGCTGAATTCTTAAATTAACCATCACATAAAATGATCTAATCGGGTCTCTGTTCGCCCTAGCCTAGAAGTTTAATAGTGCATTTTAGTCGCCATTTCATGCGCTTTGAGATCCCGCTTAGCCCAATACGCTATCTGAATTAGGAGCGACGTAAATTGAACAAATGTGATAGAATTTCCCTGAAATCTTATATTAAACAAAATATAAAACGATCTAATCGGGTCTCTGATTGCCCTATCATAGAAGATTAATAGTGCATTTTACTCGCCACTCCACGCGCTTTAGGATGCCGCCTAGCCCAGTACGCTATCCGAAATAGGAGCGACGTAAACTGAACAAATGTGATAGAATTTTGCTGAATTCTTAAATTAGCCATAATATAAAATGATCTAATCGGGTCTCTGATTGCTCTATCATAAAAGTTTAGTAGTGCATTTTACTCGCCCTTCCACGCGCTTTAAGATGCCGCCTAGCCCAGTAGGCTATCTAAAATAGGAACGACGTAAGATGAACAAATGTGATAGAATTACGCTGAATTCTTATATTAACCGTAATATAAAATGAATTAATCGGGTCTCCGTTTGCCTTATCCTAGAAACTTAATAGCGCATTTTACTCGCCATTCCATGCGCTTTGAGAGGCCGCTTAGCCCAATACGCTATCTGAAATAGGAGCGACGTAAATTCAACAAATGTGATAGAATTTCGCTGAATTCTTAAATTAACCATAATATAAAATGATCTCATCGGGTCTCTGTTTGCCCTACCCTAGAAGTTTAATAGTGCATTTTACTCGCCATTTCATGCGCTTTGAGATGCCGCATAGCCCAATACGCTATCTGAAATAGGAGCGACGTAAATTGAACAAATGTGATAGAATTTCGCTGAATTCTTATATTAACCAAAATATAAAATGATCTAATCGGGTCTCTGATTGCCCTAGCATAGAAGTTTAATAGTGCATTTTACTCGCCATTCCGAGCGCGTTAAGATGCCGCATAACCCAATACGCTATCTGAAACAGGAGCGACGTAAATTGAACAAATGTGATAGAATTTCGCTGAATTCTTAAATTAACTATAATATAAAATGATCTAATCGGGTCACTGATTGCCCTATCATAGAAGTTTAATAGTGCATTTTACTCGCCATTCCACGCGCTTTACGTTGCCGCCTAGCCCAGTACGCTATCTGAAATAGGAGCGACGTAAATTGAACAAATGTGATAGAATTTTGCTGAATTCTTAAATTAACCATCACATAAAATGATCTAATCGGGTCTCTGTTTGCCCTACCCTAGAAGTTTAACAGTGCATTTTACTCGTCATTTCATGCGCTTTGAGATGCCGCTTTGCCCAATACGCTATCTGAATTAGGAGCGACGTAAATTGAACAAATGTGATAGAATTTCCCTGAAATCTTATATTAAACAAAATATAAAACGATCTAATCGGGTCTCTGATTGCCCTATCATAGAAGATTAACAGTGCATTTTACTCGCCACTCCACGCGCTTTAGGATGCCACCTAGCCTAGTACGCTATCCGAAATAGGAGCGACGTAAACTGAACAAATGTGATAGAATTTTGCTGAATTCTTAAATTAACCATAATATAAAATGATCTAATCGGGTCTCTGATTGCTCTATCATAAAAGTTTAGTAGTGCATTTTACTCGCCCTTCCACGCGCTTTAAGATGCCGCCTAGCCCAGTAGGCTATCTAAAATAGGAACGACGTAAGATGAACAAATGTGATAGAATTACGCTGAATTCTTATATTAACCGTAATATAAAATGAATAAATCGGGTCTCCGTTTGCCTTATCCTAGAAGTTTAATAGCGCATTTTACTCGCCATTCCATGCGCTTTGAGAGGCCGCTTAGCCCAATACGCTATCTGAAATAGGAGCGACGTAAATTCAACAAATGTGATAGAATTTCGCTGAATTCTTAAATTAACCATAATATAAAATGATCTCATCGGGTCTCTGTTTGCCCTACCCTAGAAGTTTAATAGTGCATTTTACTCGCCATTTCATGCGCTTTGAGATGCCGCATAGCCCAATACGCTATCTGAAATAGGAGCGACGTAAATTGAACAAATGTGATAGAATTTCCGTGAAATCTTATAGTAAACAAAATATAAAATGATCTAATCGGGTCTCTGATTGCCCTATCAGAGAAGTTAAGTTGTGCATTCTACTCGTCATTCCACGCGCTTTAAGGTGCCGCCTAGCCCAGTACGCTATCTGAAATAGGAGCGACGTAAGTTGAACAAATGTGATAGAATTTCCGTGACTTCTTATATTAACCTTAATGTAAAATGATCTAATCGGGTCTCTGTTCGCCCTAGCCTAGAAGTTTAATAGTGCATTTTAGTCGCCATTTCATGCGCTTTGAGATCCCGCTTAGCCCAATACGCTATCTGAAATAGGAGCGACGTAAATTGAACAAATGTGGTAGAATTTCCCTGAAATCTTATATTAATCAAAATATAAAATGATCTGATCGGGTCTCTGATTGCCCTATCATAGAAGATTAGTAGTGCATTTTACTCGCCATTCCACGCGCTTTAAGATGCCGCCTAGCCCAGTACGCTATCTGAAATAGGAGCGACGTAAGTTGGACAAATGTGATAGAATTACGCTGAATTCTTACATTAACCATAATGTAAAATGATCTAATCGGGTCTCTGTTTGCACTACCCTAGAAGTTTAATAGTGCATTTCACTCGCCACTTCATGCGCTTTGAGATGCCGCTAAGCACAATAAGTTATCTGTAATAGGAGCGACGTAAATTGAACAAATGTGATAGAATTTTGCTGAATTCTTAAATTAACCATAATATAAAATGGTCTAATCGGGTCTCTGTTTGCCCTACCCTAGAAGTGTAATAGTGCATTTCACTCGTCATTTCATGCGCTTTGAGATGCCGCTAAGGCCAATAAGCTATATGTAATAGGAGCGACGTAAATTGAACAAATGTGATAGAATTTCGTTGAATTCTTATATTAACCAAAATATAAAATGATCTAATCGGGTCTCTGATTGCCCTATCATAGAAGTTTAATAGTGCATTTTACTCGCCATTCCACGCGCTTTAAGATGCCGCATGGCCCAGCACGCTATCTGAAACAGGAGCGACGTATATTGAACAAATGTGATAGAATTTTGCTGACATCTTAAATTAACCATAATATAAAATGATCTAATCGGGTCTCTGTTTGCCCTACCCTAGAAGTTTAATAGTGCATTTTACTCGTCACTTCATGCGCCCTCAGATGCCGCTTAGCCCAATAAGCTATCTGAAATAGGAGCGACGTAAATTGAACAAATGTGATAAAATTTCGCAGAATCCTTATGTTAACCAAAATATAAAATGATCTAATCTGGTCTCTGTTCGCCCTAGCCTAGAAGTTTAATAGTGCATTTTGTTCGCCATTTCATGCGCTTTGTGATGCCGCTTAGCCCAATACGCTATCTGAAATAGGAGCGACGTAAATTGAACAAATGTGATAGAATTTCCCTGAAATCTTATATTAAACAAAATATAAAATGATCTAATCGGGTCTCTGATTGCTCTATCATAGAAGTTTAGTAGTGCATTTTACTCGCCCTTCCACGCGCTTTAAGATGCCGCCTAGCCCAGTACGCTATCTGAAATAGGAGCGACGTAAGATGGACAAATGTGATAGAATTACGCTGAATTCTTATATTAACCGTAATATAAAATGATCTAATCGGGTCTCCGTTTGCCTTATCCTAAAAGTTTAATAGCGCATTTTACTCGCCATTTCATGCGCTTTGAGAGGCCGCTTAGCCCAATACGCTATCTGAAATAGGAGCGACGTAAATTGAACAAATGTGATAGAATTTCGCTGAATTCTTAAATTAACCATAATATAAAATGATCTCATCGGGTCTCTGTTCGCCCTAGCCTAGAAGTTTAATAGTGCATTTTATTCGCCACTTCATGCGCCTTGCGATGCCGCTTAGCTGAATACTCTATCTGAAAAAGGAGCGACGCAAATTGAACAAATGTGATACTATTTCCCTGAAATATTATATTAAACAAAATATAAAATGATCTAATCGGGTCTCTGATTGCCCTATCATAGAAGATTAGTAGTGCATTTTACTCGCCATTCCACGCGCTTTAAGATGCCGCCTAGCCCAATACGCTATCTGAAACAGGAGCCACGTAAATTGAACAAATGTGATAGAATTTCGCTGAATTCTTATATTAACCAAAGTATAAAATGATCCAATCTGGTCTCTGATTGCCCTATCATAGAAGGTTAATAGTGCATTTTACTCGCCATTCCACGCGCTTTAAGATGCCGCCTAGCCCAGTACGCTGTCTGAAATAGAAGCGACGTAAATTGAACAAGTGTGATAGAATTTCGCTGCATTCTTATATTCACCTTAATGTAAAATGATCTCTTCGGGTCTCTGTTCGCCCTACCCTAGAAGTATAATAGTGCATTTCACTCGTCATTTCATGCGCTTTGAGATGCTGCCTAGCCCAATACGCTATCTGAAATAGGAGCGACGTAAATTGAACAAATGTGATAGAATTTCGCTGAATTCTTATATTAACCAAAGTATAAAATGATCTAGTCTGGTCTCTGATTGCCCTATCATAGAAGTTTAATAGTGCATTTTACTCGCTATTCCACGCGCTTTAAGATGCCGCATGGCCCAGCACGCTATCTGAAACAGGAGCGACGTAAATTGAACAAATGTGATAGAATTTTGCTGACATCTTAAATTAACCATAATATAAAATGATCTAATCGGGTCTCTGTTGGCCCTACCCTAGAAGTTTAACAGTGCATTTTACTCGCCATTCCACGCGCTTTAAGATGCCGCCTAGCCCAATACGCTATCTGAAACAGGAGCCACGTAAATTGAACAAATGTGATAGAATTTCGCTGAATTCTTATATTAACCAAAGTATAAAATGATCCAATCTGGTCTCTGATTGCCCTATCATAGAAGGTTAATACTGCATTTTACTCGCCATTCCACGCGCTTTAAGATGCCGCCTAGCCCAGTACGCTGTCTGAAATAGAAGCGACGTAAATTGCACAAGTGTGATAGAATTTCGCTGCATTCTTATATTCACCTTAATGTAAAATGATCTCTTCGGGTCTCTGTTCGCCCTACCCTAGAAGTATAATAGTGCATTTCACTCGTCATTTCATGCGCTTTGAGATGCTGCCTAGCCCAATACGCTATCTGAAATAGGAGCGACGTAAATTGAACAAATGTGATAGAATTTCGCTGAATTCTTATATTAACCAAAGTATAAAATGATCTAGTCTGGTCTCTGATTGCCCTATCATAGAAGTTTAATAGTGCATTTTACTCGCTATTCCACGCGCTTTAAGATGCCGCATGGCCCAGCACGCTATCTGAAACAGGAGCGACGTAAATTGAACAAATGTGATAGAATTTTGCTGACATCTTAAATTAACCATAATATAAAATGATCTAATCGGGTCTGTGTTGGCCCTACCCTAGAAGTTTAACAGTGCATTTTACTCGTCACTTCATGTGCCTTCAGATGCCGCTTAGCCCAATAAGCTATCTGAAATAGGAGCGACGTAAATTGAACAAATGTGATAGAATTTCCCTGAAATCTTATATTAAACAAAATATAAGATGATCTAATCGGGTTTCTGATTGCTCTATCACAGAAGTTTAGTAGTGCATTTTACTCGCCCTTCCACGCGCTTTAAGATGCCGCCTAGCCCAGTACGCTATCTGAAATAGGAGCGACGTAAGATGAACAAATGTGATAGAATTACGCTGAATTCTTATATTAATCGTACTATAAAATGATCTAATCGGGTCTCTGTTTGCCCTACCCTAGAAGTTTAATAGTGAATTTTAGTCGCCATTTCATGCGCTTTGAGATCCCGCTTAGCACAATACGCTATCTGAAATAGGAGCGACGTAAATTGAACAAATGTGATAGAATTTCCCTGAAATCTTATATTAATCAAAATATAAAATGATCTAATCGGGTCTCCGATTGCCCTATCATAGAAGATTAGTAGTGCATTTTACTCGCCATTTCATGCGCTTTGAGATGCCGCTTAGCCCAATACGCTATCTGGAATAGGAGCGACGTAAATTGAACAAATGTGATAGAATTCCCGTGAATCCTTATATTAACCTTAATGTAAAATGATCCAATCGGGTCTCTGTTCGCCGTACGATAGAAGTCTAATAGTGCATTTCACTCGCCATTTCATGCGCTTTCACATGCCGCTTAGCCCAATACGCTATCTGAAATAGGAGCGACGAAAGTTGAACAAATGTGACAGAATTTCGCTGAATTATTTTATTAACCATAATATAAAATGATCTAATCGGGTCTCTGATTGCCCTATCATAGAAGTTTAATAGTGCATTTCACTCGCCATTCCACGCGCTTTAAGATGACGCCTAGCCCCGTACGCTATCTGAAATAGGAGCGACGTAACTTGAACAAATGTGATAGAATCACGCTGCATTCTTATATTAACCGTAATATAAAATGATCTAATCGGGTCTCTGATTGCCCTATCATAGAAGTTTAAAAGTGCATTTCACTCGCCATTCCACGCGCTTGAAGATGCCGCTTAGCCCAATACGCTATCTGAAATAGGAGCGACGTAAATTCAACAAATGTGATAGAATTTCGCTGAATTCTTAAATTAACCATAATATAAAATGATCTCATCGGGTCTCTGTTTGCCCTACCCTAGAAGTTTAATAGTGCATTTTACTCGCCATTTCATGCGCTTTGAGATGCCGCATAGCCCAATACGCTATCTGAAATAGGAGCGACGTAAATTGAACAAATGTGATAGAATTTCCGTGAAATCTTATAGTAAACAAAATATAAAATGATCTAATCGGGTCTCTGATTGCCCTATCAGAGAAGTTAAGTTGTGCATTCTACTCGTCATTCCACGCGCTTTAAGGTGCCGCCTAGCCCAGTACGCTATCTGAAATCGGAGCGACGTAAGTTGAACAAATGTGATAGAATTTCCGTGACTTCTTATATTAACCTTAATGTAAAATGATCTAATCGGGTCTCTGTTCGCCCTAGCCTAGAAGTTTAATAGTGCATTTTAGTCGCCATTTCATGCGCTTTGAGATCCCGCTTAGCCCAATACGCTATCTGAAATAGGAGCGACGTAAATTGAACAAATGTGGTAGAATTTCCCTGAAATCTTATATTAATCAAAATATAAAATGATCTGATCGGGTCTCTGATTGCCCTATCATAGAAGATTAGTAGTGCATTTTACTCGCCATTCCACGCGCTTTAAGATGCCGCCTAGCCCAGTACGCTATCTGAAATAGGAGCGACGTAAGTTGGACAAATGTGATAGAATTACGCTGAATTCTTACATTAACCATAATGTAAAATGATCTAATCGGGTCTCTGTTTGCACTACCCTAGAAGTTTAATAGTGCATTTCACTCGCCACTTCATGCGCTTTGAGATGCCGCTAAGCACAATAAGTTATCTGTAATAGGAGCGACGTAAATTGAACAAATGTGATAGAATTTTGCTGAATTCTTAAATTAACCATAATATAAAATGGTCTAATCGGGTCTCTGTTTGCCCTACCCTAGAAGTGTAATAGTGCATTTCACTCGTCATTTCATGCGCTTTGAGATGCCGCTAAGGCCAATAAGCTATATGTAATAGGAGCGACGTAAATTGAACAAATGTGATAGAATTTCGTTGAATTCTTATATTAACCAAAATATAAAATGATCTAATCGGGTCTCTGATTGCCCTATCATAGAAGTTTAATAGTGCATTTTACTCGCCATTCCACGCGCTTTAAGATGCCGCATGGCCCAGCACGCTATCTGAAACAGGAGCGACGTATATTGAACAAATGTGATAGAATTTTGCTGACATCTTAAATTAACCATAATATAAAATGATCTAATCGGGTCTCTGTTTGCCCTACCCTAGAAGTTTAATAGTGCATTTTACTCGTCACTTCATGCGCCCTCAGATGCCGCTTAGCCCAATAAGCTATCTGAAATAGGAGCGACGTAAATTGAACAAATGTGATAAAATTTCGCAGAATCCTTATGTTAACCAAAATATAAAATGATCTAATCTGGTCTCTGTTCGCCCTAGCCTAGAAGTTTAATAGTGCATTTTGTTCGCCATTTCATGCGCTTTGTGATGCCGCTTAGCCCAATACGCTATCTGAAATAGGAGCGACGTAAATTGAACAAATGTGATAGAATTTCCCTGAAATCTTATATTAAACAAAATATAAAATGATCTAATCGGGTCTCTGATTGCTCTATCATAGAAGTTTAGTAGTGCATTTTACTCGCCCTTCCACGCGCTTTAAGATGCCGCCTAGCCCAGTACGCTATCTGAAATAGGAGCGACGTAAGATGGACAAATGTGATAGAATTACGCTGAATTCTTATATTAACCGTAATATAAAATGATCTAATCGGGTCTCCGTTTGCCTTATCCTAAAAGTTTAATAGCGCATTTTACTCGCCATTTCATGCGCTTTGAGAGGCCGCTTAGCCCAATACGCTATCTGAAATAGGAGCGACGTAAATTGAACAAATGTGATAGAGTTTCGCTGAATTCTTAAATTAACCATAATATAAAATGATCTCATCGGGTCTCTGTTCGCCCTAGCCTAGAAGTTTAATAGTGCATTTTATTCGCCACTTCATGCGCCTTGCGATGCCGCTTAGCTGAATACTCTATCTGAAAAAGGAGCGACGCAAATTGAACAAATGTGATACTATTTCCCTGAAATATTATATTAAACAAAATATAAAATGATCTAATCGGGTCTCTGATTGCCCTATCATAGAAGATTAGTAGTGCATTTTACTCGCCATTCCACGCGCTTTAAGATGCCGCCTAGCCCAATACGCTATCTGAAATAGGAGCCACGTAAATTGAACAAATGTGATAGAATTTCGCTGAATTCTTATATTAACCAAAGTATAAAATGATCCAATCTGGTCTCTGATTGCCCTATCATAGAAGGTTAATAGTGCATTTTACTCGCCATTCCACGCGCTTTAAGATGCCGCCTAGCCCAGTACGCTGTCTGAAATAGAAGCGACGTAAATTGCACAAGTGTGATAGAATTTCGCTGCATTCTTATATTCACCTTAATGTAAAATGATCTCTTCGGGTCTCTGTTCGCCCTACCCTAGAAGTATAATAGTGCATTTCACTCGTCATTTCATGCGCTTTGAGATGCTGCCTAGCCCAATACGCTATCTGAAATAGGAGCGACGTAAATTGAACAAATGTGATAGAATTTCGCTGAATTCTTATATTAACCAAAGTATAAAATGATCTAGTCTGGTCTCTGATTGCCCTATCATAGAAGTTTAATAGTGCATTTTACTCGCTATTCCACGCGCTTTAAGATGCCGCATGGCCCAGCACGCTATCTGAAACAGGAGCGACGTAAATTGAACAAATGTGATAGAATTTTGCTGACATCTTAAATTAACCATAATATAAAATGATCTAATCGGGTCTCTGTTGGCCCTACCCTAGAAGTTTAACAGTGCATTTACTCGCCATTCCACGCGCTTTAAGATGCCGCCTAGCCCAGTACGCTATCTGAAACAGGAGCCACGTAAAATTGAACAAATGTGATAGAATTTCGCTGAATTCTTATATTAACCAAAGTATAAAATGATCAATCTGGTCTCTGATTGCCCTATCATAGAAGGTTAATACTGCATTTTACTCGCCATTCCACGCGCTTTAAGATGCCGCCTAGCCCAGTACGCTGTCTGAAATAGAAGCGACGTAAATTGCACAAGTGTGATAGAATTTCGCTGCATTCTTATATTCACCTTAATGTAAAATGATCTCTTCGGGTCTCTGTTCGCCCTACCCTAGAAGTATAATAGTGCATTTCACTCGTCATTTCATGCGCTTTGAGATGCTGCCTAGCCCAATACGCTATCTGAAATAGGAGCGACGTAAATTGAACAAATGTGATAGAATTTCGCTGAATTCTTATATTAACCAAAGTATAAAATGATCTAGTCTGGTCTCTGATTGCCCTATCATAGAAGTTTAATAGTGCATTTTACTCGCTATTCCACGCGCTTTAAGATGCCGCATGGCCCAGCACGCTATCTGAAACAGGAGCGACGTAAATTGAACAAATGTGATAGAATTTTGCTGACATCTTAAATTAACCATAATATAAAATGATCTAATCGGGTCTCTGTTGGCCCTACCCTAGAAGTTTAACAGTGCATTTTACTCGTCACTTCATGTGCCTTCAGATGCCGCTTAGCCCAATAAGCTATCTGAAATAGGAGCGACGTAAATTGAA